>CM039502.1:7735236-7855885 GCA_022432975.1 Begonia masoniana
ACACAATCTTAATCAGAAATCTCTAAATAAAACTGTTTTATAGGGTCAAAGATTTCTGTCCCACTACTTTCTAAATCTCCAGTCTTATTCCACTCTTAGTCCTCGAGAAAAACTTGGCAAACCCGTTTCGGTTTTTCTCCGAACTAACATGAGCCGACACTAAAACTGATGAAGCCGAGGAAGATGTCGATGAAGGTGGAGAGTCATCTTCACTCCTACTATTTGGAGTAACATCAACTACTTCTAAGTAATCCACTCTTTTCGGCGAAAGCGATCCATTTGACTGTTGGTGCTTGTGAACACCAGCTTTCGAAAGTAGGCTTATACCTTCGGAGAGTTTCGCTACTGATGACGTGTCGGTTAGAAAGTCGTCTAATGTTGCTAGAGATTTGAGTTGATTCCCGAGGGATGCTATCGTCTTTTGACACTCGGCTAGTTTTCCGGCTGCCGCAGCCAAGTCTTCCTGCAATGTTATGTAGCTTTCAAATCATTTCCATGACAGAATACCACTTCTCCAATCAAAAACATCGTTTGCATTATACGCTTTCAAGTATTCTAAACTTTTCTATGGCTTTTTCAATGCCCAAGAGGCTTTTTTTTTTGGATTCTTTCTAGTGTGTATGATAATTGATATTATAATATTGCAACTTTAGAGGCTATTTTATGCAATAACTTTTAAATGTGCATAAAAAACTTGACAAAATATACGTAAGAATCAGATGAGTAGTCAAGTTAGTGAGAAGTACCTGCTTTATCTTTGGCTCTTTATTTGTCATTTGCCTGATTTTATCTTCTTTCATTCTAATCAGTTCCTCCTCTAGTTCATGGCACTGGATTTTCATTTCCTCCGAAAAAAGTCTCTCCTTCTCGACTTCATGTTCCAGCGAAATAAACTTTTCCGACAGGGTTTGAGACTCGGCTTCCACACTTCCTAGTAGAGCTTCCATACTTTGTTTTGAGTCATTTGCAATAATTAGCTCCTTTTGGAGCTCTTCCATCTTTTTTTCTGCTTCCTTCAGCTGAAGCTCTGATTTCTTAATGCTGCCTTTACTTTTGTCAAGAGAAATCTCCATATCAGCTTTGTCTGTGTTTATTTTCTCAAACTTCTCTTCTAGCTCATGGTTCTCTTCTTTCATCTCTTCTAACCTGTTTTCCAGTTCGTCTTTCTCTTCTTTCATCTTTTCTAACTTCTGTTCCAGTTCGTCTTTCTCTTCTTTCATCTTGCCCAACTTCTCTTCTAGTTCAGCATTCAAATCTTCCATCTTCTCTAGCTTCTCTTCCATTTCCATCGTCTGTGACATCAATGTCTCAATTTCAACTCTCAGGGAACTTTCTCTGGCAATGGCTTCATCCATGGCTTCTGATCCTACGCAAACATCTCCAGTTTCAGAGTCAGGCATGGCAGCAAGCCGTTCCATCTCGAGAAAATCGTCCATGAGAGATATTTCACTGGAAGAAGGTAGATTACTGACAGTACCCTTTTCATTCTTAAATTGGATCTTATGAGTGTCAATATCCACAGCAGTCAAACGCTCTCCACCATCTGATTGACTATCAGTGAGAGATTCGACGTAAGTGGAGGAAGGTGGAGTGGCTCTGGTTTTTAGTCTTCTGCATTCAGCCTCAAGCCTGGCTACCTTCTTTAAGTTTTCTAGACTCTGCTTGCTAGCAGTTTCAGCTGCTTGTGTGCTTAAATCTCTCTCAATCGTCCGGATTTCAAGCTCCTCGGACTGCGCATAAAGCTCGTGCTTGAGGGCTGAATTTTCTTTTTCCAAGGATTCAATCTTGTTGGAAAGTTCGAGATTAGTATGAGCAGATTTTTTATGAGCAGCTTTTGCTTTGGTTTGAATCTCAAGAAGCTGCTGCTCAAGATCCAGTCTGGCAGATTCAAAATCATTGATTTTATCTTTCACTGCTTCCTGGATCTTTTGCTCTTGTTCATCTCTAGTTTGTCTTAGTTGCCTAACGCATTCCTTCAGGGCAGCATCAAGATGGCTCACCTGATCTTCCAATGCTGACTTTTGCTTAATTGCAGACCCAAGTTGTTGTTTTAATACTATCACTTCATTTTCTACCTTTTCCCAGCCTATCCACACAAAAAAAAAAAAAGAAAAAAGAAAATTTAGGACTCAAAAAATGCATTTGCAACAATCTGACAACCATTCTGATGTCTTTATCCTTTGCACAGTTTTATCAATCTATTTGCTACTATTCTCAAAATCCAGTTAACCAGACAAATAAAATGTGTTTCTCGTATAAGTGAGTAATGTTCTTTCATATTCTCCATGCATTTCACTTTTGAAAACTAGAGATAAAAGGAAAATTTGTTCTACTTAAAAAGTTACCGGCAATAGCTTCTTCAGCAACTTTGGCATGTTGCTTCACCAAATCTTCTTTTGCACGAACATTCATAAGCGCAGCTGATAGCTTTTCTGAGAGACTTTGCACATTATTGTTCAAATCTTCTTCTGTGGCCAGATCTCCATCAACACCCTCTTTAATAGTTAAATCATTTGACATTACTTCAGCTGATAATGCTTCGCCACTATGAGCTTTGTTGAATGCCTCCTGAATCACAGACACCCAAAATGACCAAACGATGACTGTTCCATTCACAAAAGCAGAAAATAGATGGTAGAGTAGAATTTAAATTATGAAAATGAAGATCTAGTCATATTGAATAGCAATATTACGTGCTATCCATTTGATTCTCCCTACAGATTTTCTCCACACCGATCAAACATTGTAATTCGAAATTACTACAACTCATTTTTAGCCCTCTTGAGCTTAAGACAACCTCTCCTTCGTCAAAATGAAGCCATGATTTTCGTCCCCGCATTGGTGGTATAAGAGAGTAAAAATTATAAGACCGCGTAGAGAGTTACGAGGAAGAAATTTTGCATAAAGTTCTTCATCTGAGTAGTGAAATTCTACCAAACAAGTAAACCATCTATTGTTTTGCTATTTCTTGTTGTTCTTCCTTTGCATTGTTGGTTCAGCTAAAATGTGCATATCATTCATGAAAAGTAAATCATGCATGCATTGCAGGCAAAATTAGGCTCGAAGCACTGTTGTTTATTTTTTAAAAATGTCAAATCCAGCTATTCCTCAAAATGAAGATGGTTTTGCTACACGCCAAACAATTAAAAATTGCGAGAACACATCTCCTTTTTTTCAACAAGTGTAGAAAGGATGAAACAAAATATCAAAAGGATGAACTTCATTGACTTCTAATTTTTCATCACTAGATGATCTGCATCGACACTAAATATACAAGGCGTAAAGATACAAATTTGAAGACGAATGAAATCAACTGAACTCGGACAGCTTTCGAGATGAGTTTGGTGGCCTTAATATAAGAAAAACAGGTTGAGGAACAAATGCTTGAATTAGACACTACTTCACATGAGTTTTGATTTCTATCATACAACTTCAACTATAAGCCCAGAAAAATGATTTTAGAACATGAAATGGTCGTTTGTACATTCTGCACATACCACTTAGTTTCAAATGCTAGAACAAATTCCAAGTTTTGGAAGAGTCAACAATGAAATCAAATGCAAGGATTAAGTTTTGGAAGAGTCAACAATGAAATCAAATGCAAGGATTTTGACTGTCTTTGTACCTGATCATCAAAATCTCTCACGAAATTAGTAGACATTGCACCAACAGACTAAGTTTTTTGGAGCTTCTACTTGATGATTTCCTCTCCGGGAATGGGTTTTAATCACAAAACCTACGCATAATTGAACGATCAAGAACCATGTCGAGACAAAATAATTATACAAAGCGCTTAGCAGCTAACTAAAGATGATAATGTCCCGAGTTACATTATATTTTTCAAGAAAGAAGCAAAAGAATGGATAAATAAATCCAAATCTTACCGCCCAAACAATTCTGTTTCAATTGAAAAAGAAACTGACAACGTATCAACAGCAACAGCTTTTAATAGAAAAAGATGACTGAGCTTATTCTTTTCTCACCTTTGCTTCAAATTCACCCAAGAAACCACTCCACCATAAAAAATTACATTACAGCAGAGGATTCATGACGAACTTCTGCTCCTTGAAACCATCTGCATTTAGTAGATGAAAGGTTCAGAACTCAAACCCAGGACTCTAATCTGAAAATGAAACTCACCCGTCAGAATGAAAAATTTGCATTCTGTGAATAGAGAACAAATGTAATTGATGAAACAGCGACTGATGTCGAGAAATGAAGCAAGTTAAGACAAGATCTCAAAGGGGACAGTGACCCGTCAAATCTCATCCTAAACTCTTCTCGTTGAGTATCAATTAAGTCAATATAGGAGAATAAATTATTCCTCCTGAAAAAAAATAAATAAATAATAGAGGAAGGAAGACCCGGATCAGGTACCTTTGACTGAAGACGAAAGCAACAGAAGAGATTCTAAACGATAACCAACAATGGGTATGCAGAAAACAAAGGACGGGTTCCCAGATCAGGTTTAAAATTTCAGAAAATAAGCAAAACGAAAAAGCTAATTGGGCGAAAATCTGTGGAATGTAAGTGGGTCTGCAGAAGACTGAAGCAAGAAGTAGATAATAGGGTGTCTATTTCTTGCATCTTCTTCAACTTTGCAGCTTTTGATTATAAAAAGAAGATGAGCATGTGAATGGGACATACAGAATGTGAAACTCCAGATCGTAGACCCCAGAGAGAAATGCTACCTTTTCTTAAAGCTTTTCTGCACGAAAAGAAAAATCAGCTCTGGTTTTCTAATCTGGAAGCAGATTTTAAAACTGAGATCCCGCCCATGGGGAGAATTGGGTACCTCCATTAATGATTTTCTTAAACTTTTTTCTCTCACTAACGAAGCTATAAATCGAAAACTAAACTTCATTACCGCCATTGACAATTAAAACGTCTTTTGATTTCTTTTCTTTTTCTTTCTTTTTTTTTTTTGAATGATTGGTTCTTGGAAATAGGATGGGAAGATGGGAGAACTCCGAGATCACTTCAGATTTGTGAAAAGGCCCAATCTTTGTCTCTTTTACACGTCTGTTTCGTTCATGCGATCGAGAAATAGGATTCAGGCTTCGATGGATTGGGCCATGAAAAATGGTCTGGAGCAAGTTCAGTTCTGAACCCGAACGAGCTCCACGAGGGGCAACCTTATTGAAACATGATCTGAGGAGCAAATACTAAACGGTTGATGTCAGAGACCACTCAAAAAAAGATTAAATTTTTTTGAGTCGCCCAAGAAAAAAGAATTTGACAAAATTTGAATTTCCAAAAGTTGAATCACTTATTAGACTTTGAATTTCAAATGCATTCGCATCAAATTGTCAAACTACCAATTACCGCTCTTTAGACCACAACCACAACTATGGAAGAAATAAAGAGCAATCAACACTGCTAAGTGTAAACTCTAACAATTGGATCAGAAAGTTCGAATTTAGAAATATAACGTAACTCATAAATTAAACGTTATAGGTTGTAGCCGACATTGTTATTGAAGTTATGACGTGAATAGCATGTGTCTTTTCTCTCTTCTTCTCAATTTTTAACTTTCTCTCTCTTACTTCCAAGAGTCTCTCTCAAATTCTATTAGATGGATAAGCTTAAAAGTTATGATAGATGACTATTTTCTCTCTCTATCTCCTATCTGCTAGAGAGGGAGGGAGAAGGTAATAGATAGGGTAGTTGTGAGTATTTATGATAATAAAATAGGGAGACAAAAGATAGAAAGGAACACTTTAACCAAATTCTATTGAGATGCTTTTATCAAACTTCCTCATTTAAAACTATTCATTTTTATGTTAGAGGCCATCCATAGTTTTTGATTAATTATCGAGGAGCTCAACTTCTACTTCTTTCTCTACTCCATTTATGGAGAAAGGTGGCCGCATTAATATTATGGAAATAAATTTGTTTACAAGTATTAAAGTATTCTATCTTAAGTTTGAATATTGTTTTTCGTAAACTTTTAATTGCTTAAATAAGTTTCTTTATTTTATGTGTCGACTATTCGATCTAATAGTACGGTATTGTCTACTTAAGTTAAAGACGTCATAATAATAATGATGAGAGCAGTTCAACCATACCAAATAATGTGAGATTGTCTATCTTGCTGTCTCTTTCACAATTTACTCTGATTCTGAACCGTTCTAACCAGAACAAGATGGAAGATGATTTCTTGTAATCCAAAAAGATGTTATTTATGCGAAAATAGAGAAAAGGAAGTTGAAGTGAGTTAGGTCATTAAATATGTGAAATTGTCTATCATCTTTCACAATCTATTTTAATTTTGAGTCATTTTTCTCGTAATAAGATGGACAACCTTTTTCTCAAGATGGACAGTGTGTAACTTATTGTCGACTAATTTATGTAATAAAGAGGCAATTAATGAGAAAATAAAGAAAAGGAAGTTGAGGTAAGTTAGGTCATTGAATTAAATGTATAAGAAGGAAATGGAGCCAAGAGTTTTTGATTAGTCAATTGAATGAAAGGTTCATGTCTTGTCCTCTTCCTCACGCTCCATACACACCTTTTTCTCGACCTCCATTGTTAATGGTCCTATCCTATGTCTACATTTCTCTCATGGGACACCTTGCCCATTGTAATAACTAACGAGAATTGAGCCAAACACAAAAAAATTTATCAAAATTAAAGTAAATAGATAGTTGTATTAGGGCTACACTCCTGCAACTCCAAAGGCCATAACGTGTAACCACTAAGGAAGGAGATTTGCGGTGGCCCGAACCCATACAAAAAACATTCATAATTTTCTTCAGAAAACTTTATGATATTATAAGTTTTTCGACTCTGCATAAAATAGAATTCGCATCACCAAAACCTAGCACTCTTATTCTAAAATAGGGTTAGGAAGAATGATGTTACCTAGAAGAAAGGTATTATAAAAACTACACTTCTCGGTTCTCAACCAGAAAAGGATGACAAAGATTAGCTAATAATGAGAAAATCTAAGTACAACGATTCGGATAAAAGATTATAATGTGACTTTGGAACCCTAAAATGATTAGAACGTAAAATGAGAGAGAATAACGTACCAAAGGAGTGCATAGTATCAAACAATGTTTTTGAAACTAGGGCAGCAAGTGTGACAATGAAATATCACAAAGAGGATTTTGATTATGGAGCAAATATTTCGATACAAGTTCAACGCATTAGATCAAAGGGACCCCCGTGCTTCATTGTTTCCCACTATGAACATACCAACGTGGGTTTTCCCAGTGTTTGGTATGGAGATGACTTCTCATTATTATTATTTTTATTTACATATTTTTCAAAACCATACTTTATTTGTACAATTCTATCTCTTACTACTTCTTTTTGGGTTTCCAATGATTTCAATATTCCATCGAAAGTTGCAACTTTTCCTATTATAATTTTTCAAATTTAAATTTCCGGAAAATGACATGTTAACAATTTTATCGTAATCGAATTTATTAATTTTTAATTATTTTAGTTGTTTTTCAAATGATTTTTGATAATTCGAGCAATTACAATTACAATACCACTTAAAATCACTATTTATATACTTAATATTTGACATAGTTTAGAAGAACTGTAAGAGAATGAAATGTTAAAGATTTATCTGGTTTGAGATGTTAAGTTGTTTGATAATGTCGGAGTAACCCAATACAACAATTTAGTAAGCGAACTTGAGCGGATTATAATGAAACGAACAAAAGATCTTTTTTTTTTTGTTCCTTTGAAGAGATTCCATTGCTAGTAGTAGTGTTGTTTTTGAAAAATAATAGGACACAAACTCTTGTTAATTGCTTCATGTTCTTGACTTTCTTTGAGATCTTATCCATCCTTTCCTCAATTTGACTCCATCAGGCTTGTTGCTTACGTGGCACATGTTTGCCTTGCTGGACCTCTTACTCCTCATGAGCTGGAAAAGGTGGCCAATCCGCTTGCGCCACCTAAGCTGTGCTCGGGATTTAACAACTTCTGTCACACTTTTGTTAATGTTGTTCTCCTTGGAAGCATAGTCTTCTTTGCTCAAGCTTTGATTCCATGTCATTTTGCATTCTTGCAAGGCAACTTTAGGGTTCTTGTTCTTCTCCCATGAAGCAACTCCATTTTCTTCAAACTTCATGGAGATAAATGAGTCTGCAGAACCTGCATTTTTTTCAAGAGATTACTTGTTTGGTTACTGAGAAAATGCAGTTCTTTTTTTCTTCCATTGATTTATAAATCTCTTTTACAATTTACATTAATATAATTTTCAACTTAAGTTGCTAAAAATAACATATCATCTCTTTAACAAAGCAGCTTTTTGTTCTGAAGAAATGAAAAGTAGCTTCACAAAAGCTACTCATCAATATCTCTCCCCAACCCTTTTAATTCTCAATAATATATATAGAGCTAAACAAATCATGGGTTTGATGAATTATTCATAAAATCATTATATATTTTCTAAAAACATGAAAAATATAAATGATTTATGGTTAGTTATAAAAAAAAAATATAAATCATTTATGTCATCTCATATAGTTAGTGATTGATTGAATCATATCCTCGACATAAATGATTTCCATTTTATTTTTCTGTTTGATTTTCTACGCCATAAAACTAGAGAAGAATATATTTGTAGAGAGAGAGAGAGAGTGAGAGAGAGAGAGATTTCCAATCAAAAAAGAAAGTAGATGATTAGTAGTAGGAGGAACGTCATACCGTCATGGCTGGGGGAGGCGTCGAGATCGGAATATTCCGGCTTAGAATGCCTGAATTCAAGACGATGAAGAAAGTTGGTGAAAGCGAAGATCTTTGAGAAGGAAGTGGAAGACGGGGTTGATCGGAGGCTGAAGCTTCTGGTCCTGGCGGAGGAAAAGTAGCCCTGTTTGGATGCCAAGAAAATGAGTTTCTCGTTCAAGCAAAGTGCACAAACACCCACCAACTTCTCCTGGGGATGAAAATAGCAGTTTGGGATTTCCTCTGATCTGCACCCATTCATTCTATCCGGTGTTTGGCGAGAAAGAAAGTGCGAGAAAATGTGAAATGTGGCTGAGAAAATGAGTTTTCTGGTTGTGTTTGGTGCTAGACATTTATAGCTCGGAAAGAAAATAATTCAATAAAAATGGCCTTCATATCCTCTCAAAATTATCAATATTTTCTCATTATTAATTAATTAATTATATATTTAAATAGTTGAAAATTTTGTTTAACTATTTATTCTAAATTGTCCACCCAATTAACTATTTAACTATTTAATCTTGATTTCTTATGTGTCAAACATTGGTGCAGTTAATGATTTATTTAACTATTTATAATTTATTAAATTAATTACACCTGTCAATGTTGGTTGAAGTACGAAAACTATAATAATCTTCAATGTTACTATTTTTTAAAATATTAATTAATATTTTTTTCACTACTATTTAGTTATTATTATTACACCATTTCTCTGATTGATAATTAAACTATTAGATCTCAGAAATTCTTTCTGTCATTACAAAGCTACCCTAATAATTAAACTGACTGGATCAATTATTGTACTAAAAATAAGGTGAGGGATGGATATTTTCAACCAGTTCTCACCAAGAACAAATAGAAGAGTAACAAAATGTGGCCCAGTCAATTAGGTACCGATTGAATATACATGTACATACATAATTTAGACGTTAATTTCTATATTTGTTTCTAAAATATTATAATTATTAAGTGAATTCTCAATGCACGTAATATAATATTATTAGTTATGAGTTGGAACACGCACGAATCTGTTGTTGAAGTAAGCTCAAAACGCGTTGTATTAAGTATGGAAGAGAATTTTATTTATAAATCATTCACTTTTACTCTCTCAAATTATGTTGCGCCCCCACTTGTATGAATTGAGATTTCATAATCAATGGAATCTTAAGTCATCGTTGTTTTTATTATATGGGTTGTCACATATTATGCATAATCTTTAAAGCTTGAGTGGATAAAATGATTACATGTGATTACTATGAATAGTTGTCAATATTAATTAATCATAATTAATATGCATTTTCTAATGGAGGGTTTGAAATAAAGGGACGTATTTAGTCATGCATATTTAAACAAATTGACATTTCATGTTCTAAATTTGTTTGTAGAAATGCTAAGCTATTGGATTGGATCTTAAAATGGTTTGGAGATTCAATAATTATGAACAAATTGCAATCATAAAGGCAAAAATGGCTGGTGCTATGTGTTGTTGCATAGATTTGGTAATGATCTATTATTTGCATGCATCATGTAGGGCCTAAAAAAAAGTTGATAATCTTTCAACGAATATTTTTACGTCACGGATCAAATTGTATTGTATAATGAAAATAATATTGTGACAATATGTCATGTTTTGAATAAGAATAACTCAAGATTAAGGTAAATTGTAAAACATGTCTTAAATGAAGAGTGTGTACAATCTTATATCGCTTTGTTGTGGTTGAAGTGAGTGATTTGTAAGTAAAATATCTCTTTAGACTAGTACGATGCGTTTTAGGATAAAATTTAAACATAAAATTGGGCGAGATTCAAACCAAAATAAATAATATCACACTAGTGAATTGAGTTTCTACTAAAAGTATTATAGTCAAAATTCAACTAGAAACGTTACTGACAAGGACGTCGCGTCCTCAACTAGGGGGTGATTCTGGTGGTCATTAGACCTAATCCATAACAATAGAGTGCAAGATATTACAATAGCGGTGAGTAATTCCAAAATAAAATTCCGCTCTAGAATAGTACAACGTTTTTTCAAGTAAAACCTGACGACAATATCGTAACAGTGGGTTCAATTTTTATAAGTATACTCGCCATAATATACAATTGAAACAACACGCACAAACGAATCCCTAACGTATGAACTCGTAGTCAACCGCTAAGATGTCGTCATATTTTTTTAGTTTTTAAGCATGATAAAATTTAACAAGTTTATCAATTAGATGATTTAAGTGTGATTCAATAAGAATTATTTGCTATAAACGGGAGAGAACTAGAAAGGAGGGAGGGGGGTGGTTCGTATGAATGTATGTGGGGTCATTTATGAACATGGGTCGGTGTGGCCATGGCTCATGATTCATCACCAATCATTATCACCAGCTCTACTTCATCAGACGATTCAAATTTTAGTTCCCACTTATTTGGTCCGGCCAATGCCCGGATTCTACCTGTCCTCCACAAATTAACTTCCTTCATTATTTATCGTGTAATTAATAGCATTGGAATATAAGAAATCTAATTAATTAATTAATATAAGGTTTTTTTGCTCTTCTTTACATAATTCATGCATGATCTATTTTTTCAATAATAAATTCACAATTAGTATTTAATTATTTTTAATTTTCTGAGAGAAAATAAATTATGTTTACTATTTTCCAAACAACACAAAAAATCAAAACAAACAATATTAAGTGAATATTCTAATATGACACTATAACGAGTAAATCACGTGACATTTGTTTGGTGATTTAATTATCATAACACTCAAAACAAACAATATTGTAATATGTAGTTGAGATCATGGAGTTACACGAATTCTTCCAAATAGTTGTGTTAGTCAACAATCCATTTATAGAGTTGACATTTTTCTGAGTGCTTCAACGGTTAATCATATTTAATAATTTTATGTTTGTACAAATAGTGCTTAGTCTTAAAAGTAACTAATAATTAAAAACCATTAGTGTATATTGAGTTGCTCTTGTTCACGTATGATTAATTTATGAAAACGTTATGCTAAATGTGATTGAAAGTGTTATTAAAACAAAGTATCGTGCTAGCTCCCCCACTGTCTACATTCTAGTGCCACTTAAAATTCATTTATTATGGACCAACTTTTTCGGGTGCTATCTTAATGTCTACACAAATTATTCACGTGCCAAATTGACTTTAATAAGTCATAATCTAGTGCTATTCCCTAAATGATAATTATCACTCCCTACTTTTGCATCTAATCAAAGTCAATACCAAATTTTAGTCGTTATTTCTTTTTATCGAAGATTTAATCGATTGCTGATTCTTAAGAACATTACATGATTGTGACAAAAGTTTAAAATTAAAAGAATAATAATAACGTTACGTGTTGTTATAAGTTAATGATTTAAACAATTAGTCAATTATTATCGTACAATATGTAAACCATTGAATGATCAATTAAAAAAAAGTAATTATCAAAATGAATTATGAAATATGAGAGTATTTTCAATGGATACTTTGAACTTTTAATTTTATCAATTGATAATAATTTGAGACGTTAACAATAAATATTTTACCATCAAAATATGTTAATTCTCCTACCTTTCTTTTCTCCTTCCATCCACTCAACAGACCCATTTTCTCATCACTTTCTGTCAACGATGATAGTGATTAATTGATTTTTCCGACGTTTGTTTAGAGGTTGATTTTGACAATTACTACCTAAGTTTATAAAATAAGCTTTTTAAATCTTTACAAAGATTTTAATAAATGCCGATAACTTTGATAAATGTATTATTACACGTGTAGGGACACATGTCATGATGGGAGGAGCTCGGATCCTTCCACATGTTACAGTCAGCTACGAGGAAGGTGTCGAATAGTGGTCAATGGCCACCCAGGCAGACCGAGGACGGTAAGTTCATCGAAAGGCTGCGATTTTCTGAGCTCTCCTTCGTTGATTCTCCCCCAAACCATGGGTGGGACCCGCTCCTACACAGAATTGAGACTGTTCGTGATGCGTGGGTCTTTACCTACATCAACCAATATAACGAAGCTCGATGGCGTGGGGAGAGAGAGTTCGACGAACCTCTGTGAGGATTTTGTGAAGAACCCAAATTCCAGACGTTTGGGTTTGGCTTACAGAGCAAGAGGGAGACGTAGATGGGAGTGAAAGAGCTTATTTTTCTCTGTTAATCTCTTCCGTCCATTTATATGCTCTTTCATTCTCCCTGTCTTTTTCCGCCTAACTAGCATGAGCCTGTTTTTCTTGTTGCATTGGTTTAATTGACCATCTGGGTTTTGCAATCGAGGTGCGGCTGAAATATTTGCGTGAGTTTGTGAGTGTTTTGTTGGGGTCGGTTGCTGATCTGGTTTTTGAAGAAGGGAAATGGAGGACTCTCGGATTTTCCGGTGGACCGTGGTTAGATCCCTTCTTGCGATTGTTCAGTGGTGGGGTTTCAATGTTACTGTGATTATTATGAACAAATGGATATTCCAGGTTTGATTATATCTCTCTACCCTTTCGTTGTTCACGATCATATGTACGGAGATTTTTCTCAACCGACCTTTTCTTCCAATTCACCCTTTTTGCTTTCCTATTTAGGCGTGATTGTTCCTCTTAGTCGTTTACTTTTTCTTGGCAAGAAACTCTCTGATTTTCTCTTTTTTGCTGAGATTTTAATCTTGTTTCCTTGTTCGTATGATGATCAAATGGATCTAGTTTAAATTTAGCCGCAGAAGCTTTTATCCTGATATGCTCTGAAAATTATGTATTAAGAAGGCTGCGTAATTGGAGGTTTTTCTTAGATACACTTCTTGATGCTTAGTGTTGATGCATTTTTGCCTTTCTAGTTCCTAGCTTGTGACGAGTCCATATAATTGTTTTGGTCTCCTTCTCAACCTATTCATTGGATTATTCTGTAGAATTATTTTAGTTCCTTAGCTAAACAAGATAACCAATTTATAAATTTGGATGGAATTGCAGATGGTCAGCAATGGTTTTTTTGCTTTTCTTTGGAAACACTTAAATTCTACGATTCATTTGTCATTAATTCATCTTGTCTTATTAGGTCACTTAGGTTATTGGTGCAGATTCTTGTGGTTGGATTAGGCCAACAGTGGAACTCTTCCCTTTGGACGTAAAACTCCTGATAGAATTGAATATCATTTTGTCTATTTCTCCAACCTTCTAATAATTTACTTCTTTATTGGGGATCCAAAACTTTCTCTAATAATACTTAATTTTGGCTAATGAACGTGATTTGGGTTTTTATTTGCATTAAAACCTAAGTAAACAATAGGAAAAATATATGGTGTCTACATACGATATCTGAACTCTTAATTCACTGGGATATTAAAGATTGAATAACTTTTGAATGTTAAGGCCCTACACATTTTACATGGAAAATTTCATTATTTTTTAAGTTCTCTGCTAGTTTCTGTGATGAAGTTATGATTGGTGCCTTTGGAAATCTTGTTCTTACATGCTAGCTTAAGCCTGGTAAATGGTCAAGTTACTTTCAAATCTCATTATCTATGTATTTGAATGGATATTGATTCTCGTGTCGGTCTTTATTGTCCGATGTAGATTATGTATATTCTTGATAACAGGCAAAGATTTAAGTAGCCACCCCAATTTTTACATCGAAGATGTCTTAATGGACTTGAATTTGTAGTCTTTGATGAGGTCTGGATTATGACTTTTCATTAATTTGCTGTTTAAGTCTTGTATACTGCTGGGTGAAATATCAAAAACATACTAATAATTTATCTTCATTTTCCTCTGTTTGATTGGAATACTGCATGTTAAAATCTACAGACTCTTTCTGTGTTACTTAAATTTTATTAACATGTTTTTTCCTTGAGTCTAATTTCTTTTATTTCTCATCCAGAAATTGAATTTCAAATTTCCTCTATCAGTATCATGTATTCATTTCATCTGTTCGTCCATTGGAGCTTACTTAGTAATTAAAGTGCTGAAGCTGAAACCTCTAATATCTGTTGAACCCGAAGATCGATGGAGAAGGATATTCCCCATGTCGTTTGTCTTTTGTATCAATATAGTGTTGGGGAATGTGAGTCTACGTTATATTCCAGTCTCCTTTATGCAGACGATAAAGTCGTTCACTCCTGCAACTACAGGTCTGCTCTGATCATAAGTTTTTATTGCATAAAACACAATATCCACCGACTGCTATATGATTTTCAAATATCGGTTACTTTGCAATCAAGAATTGAATCTTGGTTTTTGTTAATGAGAATTCGCAATAGTTTATATTGACATTATAGGGAAATTATCCGACTGATTATATCAGGAATCAATCCTTGATAATATTCTCTACTATAGTTAGGGGAGAATAACTACATATTACGAGACAAATATTGCACTATAAGAAGAAGTCATATCATGGAAATTGAATTTTGAAGTCTACAAGAAATTTTCCAACACTTAATCTAATCTCGATTTATCAAACAGTTGTTTTACAGTGGTTAGTTTGGACAAAACACTTTGACTGGAGAATTTGGGCTTCTTTGGTACCCATTGTTGGAGGAATTCTTCTCACTTCCGTCACGGAGCTTAGCTTCAATATGTTTGGGTTTTGTGCTGCCTTATTTGGGTGTTTGGCCACTTCGACAAAGACAATCCTTGCCGAGTCTCTATTGCATGGATACAAGTTTGACAGGTGGTGTCTTTGTTCTTTAATACTATACACTCCTTTAATGAATCCTTTTGCTTCTCTCACTCACTATGCACTTTATATTCTCCTCGTTGTTCTTTCCTGTATGTTTTTGGTCATTGAAATGTGAGATTTAAGCCTCTAAAATTGCATTTATGAACGTTCAAAGTAAACAATGAAAAAGATACAGTTTTTATCACAGATAGAGTTGCCGGTTAGATTTTAAATATAGGACCATTTATATTGATAGAGTAGCTAGTTATTGAATATCTCTCCCCGACTTCCATAGTTCGAACAATGTATGATTTGAACACCTGTGACGTAGTCTTGTCCATACTAATTCTAAATTTATCAAATCTGATCATATCTGCGTTTACGGTTTGTATATTTCAGAAACTATGGCATGTTACATAAACAACTAGCTAACGATCAGTACTTAGAAACTGCAAGCACGGAAAGTATAATGCAAAGATAAATCAAGTAAATGGAATAATTTTTTTCAGAAATTCGACACCGGTTGCCTATATTTTATCATATTTCTGAGTTTTGTCCAACTTAGATCTTGGAAATTAAGGATTTCGTGAGGGAGTTATATTATTGTCACATTTTGAGACTTATGCTAGAGCAAGTCCCATGATTGTATGGCCTTATCTAACAAAGTTAAGTTTAAGATTAAGAAGTGGGCTTTTTCTTCCAAATACTCAAGACTTGTATCTTTTACATAATTCTTTCCTAATGTAAGAAATGACATCTTCTTGATTGTGTCCTTTCTTTAAAGTAAAGAATTTCTTACCTCCATTTTTGTAAACATTCCATACAAAAATAGAGTCCCATCATCTATCTGTAATCTCTCAAAGTTACTGATCTTACGTGTGGTTTCATTACTACAGCATAAATACTGTGTACTACATGGCACCATTTGCAACACTTATCTTGGCAGTCCCTGCAATGCTACTTGAAGGTAACGGAGTATTGGAATGGCTTCACTCTGACCAGTCGACTTTCACCGCCCTTTTCATCATTTTCAGCTCTGGGGTGATGGCTTTTTGTCTTAACTTCTCCATATTTTACGTGATTCATTCTACGACAGCAGTGACATTTAATGTTGCTGGAAATCTTAAGGTAAGGTCAATTAAGCGAAACAAAGAACTTGGGAAATTTGGTATCTTATATTAGTGTAGAATATATCTTCCTTGCTGCTGCAAATTTTATTTTATGAAGCTTAAACACATTTATTTTAAAATATCAATTATGTCTAAAGTCATGTTCATCAGCCAGCCTTGTCGGGCCATGTAGACCTGGCTCGAGTCTGACAGACCTTGAGGGGGACCAAGGCCCCGGGCTTACCCTCAAATGGGTGGTCCGAGGTCATGCAGACCCTTAGGTTGGCCTGATTTTTTTACTCAAATTGAGCATTGCCGCAAAAAAACAAATGTCCTGCCTGCGCTTGGAAACAAGGTCCGGGTCGGCTGATGACTCTTTATGTTATTAGTTTGTAATGAATAAAATTTATTTTCGTCATGTTAATTGTTTTCTTAATTGTACAGGTAGCAGTGGCAGTTCTTGTTTCTTGGATGATATTCAAAAATCCAATTTCGGGCTTAAATGCTATCGGGTGTGGAATCACGCTCGTGGGGTGTACGTTTTACGGATACGTCAGGCACATGCTTTCTCAACAACCACCAGGAACTCCACGAACACCTCGAACTCCTCGTACTCCCCGAAATCGGACCGAACTGCTTCCTCTTGTCTCGGATAAATTAGATGATAAAGTCTAGATCTTAGTTGATTTTCACATCGAGCTTCTTTAGTAGGTTATATGAAAAGAAAGTGTTGGAAGTGTGAAATCTGATATAGATAGATAGAGAGAAGTAACCTAGTTTCTTGCATTAGATGCCTGAAAATCAGACAATTCCTCTGTTTTTCCCCCCTCCACTCCCTGAAAACTTTGAACTCTTCTCACATACATTTTATCAGTAGATTAGGTCAATATGATATATTGTTTTTATTTTATTTTTATATCATTTTCCAGTTATATGATTCTAAAAACTACTTTTATATGCCAATTTTGAAGAGTTGTTTGCTTGATCGTCTTTTAATTGATACATGTGATGAGATTAGGACGGAAAATTATTCGAAATTTTCCTCTAAAACCAAGTGAAAATAAAGATAAAATGCAGGCTGATACTAAAAGCTTATATTATTCACATTTATATATTTGTTGAAGATTGTTGAATAGAGACAGATTCAAGCCAAGAGCCAGAAGTTCTTCTGGCATCTGGTGTTGATCAGATAATCTCCCATGGCTTTGCTCTGCTTTCTCACTCCTATTGTCCAGCACTCTGCGCTGTTTATGCATTTCTCTACCAATTCATCCTCTCTGCTTTTAATTCCCCAAAAGCTTTCAAAACAAAGAAAATAAAGCCCAGAAATTACTGAAACAGATTGGTTTATATTATATTATGTTCAGGTTTGATGATTATACTCACCAGCCCAAGAGTGGAGATGGCGCTTTCTGCCCGAGAACCAACACAGAGACTTCCAGCTTCTTCACTTGGCTCAGCACAGTCGCCAGTTTTGGCCCTCGTATCACTATTCCTTCAACCTCCACCTGCATTATTCAGCTCCCAGATCAGGATTCTGCATGAAGCTGTTCTCCTCCATCTTTTACCGGAAGAAAAACATTGAACCAAAATGTTATATAGACACTTGTAAAAAAGGTCAGTGATGACCGATACTCTTAAGCGGTTTTTTGGAGCAGAATGATCCGTGATAAGCAAAACAACCACATCGCGCGATAGCAATTTTAAGTCACCAAGTTATCTTAATGCACGATTTCGGGCATACACTCAATTTCGTATTCGCTTTTAACACAGATCTACTAGTTTTCGAAGTCAAGTGGGATATCAAGTGTGCAGGATCAAAGTGAATCAAAGTAATCACGGCGTGTTAAAATGACCATTACAAGCAAAAACATAGCGAAAAAATTGAAGTCAGTGAAAAATGTGTTGAAGAAAGCAGATTCACAGTATGGTAAAAGAACAAACAAACAAGCATACCCCGGGCTTAGAGGATCTGCAGAGGGAACCAAGAGAGCGGACAAGATCATAAGAACAGGAAGCAGAAGAAGAAGAAGGTTTCTGAGAGGAATTTGCAGAAAGAGGGATAATTTGAAGAAGAGTGAGAAGATCACCCTTATTAACAACATTTGTGAGCGCCCACATCATTGCATGTGTAGACTGTGAAGTATGATCCACCACCACCATCGCTCTCTTCTTCCCTACCATTCCACCATTTTCACCATACCTCTTCTCCCCTTCCATTCTCTTCCCCCTTCCCTCCCTCATCGCACTCACCTGTCTCAAAAAACCCAAGCTAGACTGCAATCTATCGCATGGGTCTTTCGCGAGAGAGTGATGGAGTTGGCGATCCTGGAAGAGGTAATTATAGAGAACGAACAGAGAAAATGAATGTTTTCTTTTTTGCAGAGATTAAAGTGGCACGGGAATGACAGGGGAATCATGGGCTTTACACAACAAAGATCAGAGATGTGAAGAAAAACCATTACTGCTGGTTCTTTTAATCATGAAAGCTGGTATGGTTCCCTCTTCCCTGTATATAATAAAATCTCTTTCTTCTTTTCTGGGAAGTTTCTTACTTTCCTTTTTTAAAGCTGGAACTCTGTTTTCCAACCAGACACAGATCAAGGAATTGTACAGGGAGAAACTATAATATTCATCTTCCTTAACATGGATTAGACCCTTGTTCTGTGTTCTTGTTCCTCATATAACTTTTTTAGATAATCTGTTGAAAATTAAATATAAATATCTCTTTAAACTCTTTGTAGTTTTACCTTTACTTTTAAATAGTCATTCCGTCTATTTATGTAACAAGATTAATGTCAAGTGACATTATTTTATCCAACTCAATCGTCCACGTCAGGAAATAATTAATTTTAGTTTGGTTTAAAATTTCAAACCGGTCGGTTTTTTCCTTCTTTACTCCATGTCCTCTCCTCTTCGTTCATCGTGTGCTCTGTTAAATTACAATAGTGCTTAGAGAATAGGAGGTTCAATCCAGACCCGCGGCGGAGAGCACAACCAACAAGCAGACCATGTTTTTCAGGTTGTCTTCTCGAATAGATTCTTGGTTTTCAAAATGTTTTTTTTTTTAAGGTTGCAGAGCAACTGTGGGTACGAACATCACAGGAAAAACAAGGGTCCAATGAAGGCCCCATTGATAGGTGCGGGAAGTGCGACCCAAACTGGGCCAATAACACGAAGAAGCTATTAGCTGTATTAGCTTATTCTCACTGTTTATAGTTAGTTTAGTCATAGTTAGCATGTAATTGTAGTTAGTGTACTGTCATGTCATCATTGTTTTTTCTTCAGTTTTGATGTATACATGTAAGAACACACAGATATGAAAAAGACAACCTGTCACTTTTTTTTTTTTTCCTTCTCTCTCTCTCTCTTATCTGTTTCTTCTTTTATTTGTTCCTGTTATAGAAACAGAAGCTTCATCCTTCATCATGGTATCAGAGCCGAGATATGGCATCTTCAAACTCAACTATACTTTTCTCTGCCTTCTTAGCAAGGATTATGGATTTGAGGAGTCAACTTCATTCCCTGTCCAAAGACAAACTCTCGGTGTCTAGCTACATCCAGAAGCTCACTGCAATCTGTAACACCCTTGCGCCCATCGGCAAACCTGTTTCGGGACAAATCATTTATTTTCTCCATAGTTTGGGCAGTGACTACAATTTCTTCGTCACGTCGATTACCAACCGTGCCGATCAGTCTCCTATGGAAGAAATCCAGAACCTTATTCAGAGCTTTGATTTTCGGTTGGAAAGAAAACCTCTGTTGTCTCCCTCCCGCTGCCTCACCAGATACAGGCAAACATTGCCGCTCTGCGCCCTCTCCGTCCGTCGTGGAGCCCTCGGTCGAACAGTCATTTTCGCCCTAATCTTCAGGCCAGTTATTACCCGCACGGACCTGGGCTGCTATCTCAACCCAGCCAAATCTCTTGGCGTTCTCCCTGGCCGCCTCAGCATAAACGACCTCGCTGCGAAATTTGCATGAAACTCGGGACATGTGGCGCTGAACTACTACAACAAGACGAATCCGGCCTATCGGACTTCTTCCCCTCCAGCCCATCTTGCCCATCTTGCCTAAGCCTACTGTACCAGCCTTACCAATGACCCGATCCACCATCCATCTCATTCAAACCCACTTCTCTATCCTACCCCTCCAATCCATACCCAAACTTCTCGTACCAATTTCCTACCTGACTCCCTCCCTGTACCTTCAGCAAACTTTGACGGCCTTCTTTCGACGTCGTTCTCCTCTGCTCCGGCAGCTTCATGGATCCTCGACTCCGGCGCAACTTATCATTTCAGCCCGCACTCGGCCAACCTAAATCAGTTTCACACTCTCCCCGGCCCTTCGCATGTTGCCACCGCCGAAGGTACTCTACTTCCCCTTTTTCATTCTGGTTCTTCTGTTATTCCGGCTCTCGGTCGTCTCCTTCAATTACACAATGTTTATCACACTCCACACCTTTCTCATAAACTGTTGAGTGTCTCCAAATTGTGTCAAGACAACTCTGTATTTGTTGAATTTCATCTAACATGTTTTTTTTTTTTTTGTCAAGGATCAGAATACTCACCGAACGCTGCTTCGGGGTTCTCTCAGTAATGACCTTTACCACCTTCCGTCGACTAGTGAGGCTCTGTCACTTGCTGCTCGTCTAAATGTCTCTGCCTCTGTTCAAGAAAATTTTTGGCATCTGCATCTGGGTCATCCCTCAATGCATGTTCTGCAGCAAGTTCTCAAAGCTTGTAATCTTAATTATAAACCCGTTTTGCATCAAACTTGTATTTCTTGTGAAATGAGCAAGACTAATCGTTTGCCATTTCAACTTTCTCAATCTCATTCTCAATTTTCTTTTAATATTGTACATACCGATGTTTGGCGTCCGTCTCCGATAAATTCTATTACTGAAGCACGATATTTTGTTTTATTTGTTAATGATTGTACTCGATTTACCTGACTCTTCCCTTTAAAATTAAAGAGTGACGTTTACAATACTTTTGTCCATTTCCATAAATTTGTTCACACTTAGTTCGGTGTTCAAATCAAAATCATCCAATCGGACTGAGGTGGCGAATTTCAATCTCTCGCTCCTATATTTAAATCCCTTGGCATTCAACAATGAGTTTTATGCCCATATACCTCAAATCAAAATGGTCGTGTCGAAAGGAAAAATCATCACATTGTTGAAACTGGTCTTGCTCTATTTTTTTATTCTTTAGTCCCTCAACATTTTTGAACCTATGCGTTTCTCACAGCTACCAACTTAATCAACTTACTCCCTACTCTCGTACTAAATCACAAGTCTCCTTTTGAATGCTTGTTCTACAAAGCTCTAGATTACTCTTTTCTTCGCGTTTTTGGCTGCCTTTGTTTCCCCTGCCTTCGTCTATTCAATCAATACAAATTACAGTCTCGGTCTCTTCTGTGTGTCTTCTTATGGCCCAGCTCTCATCATAAAGGGTATCTCTGTCTCGATCCTAACTCACACAAAATTTAAACCTCTCGTCATGTTACGTTTGTGGAGTCTAATTTCCCGTTCTCGTCCATCAACAAACCCATCTCTCACTCCTCACCTTTCTCTTTGTCCATCTCTTCCATTCATTCCTCATCTACCTCTACACATCAACCTATTTTACCATCCACACTACCTCTCATTCCTCTCTGCCCTCCAACCCCAATCAATCCCATTGGCTCCCCGTTATCTACTCTTGCCTTATCCTCTCCTACCCTGTCTGAACACATGCCTCCCCAAGACTCCTTACCACCCCCTCACAATACCCATCCCATGACAATCAGGGCCAAAGTCGATGTATTTAAGTCAAAAGTCTTTCTCCTTAATTTGTCCTTGAGCCAAAAACATTCAACCAAGTCGCAAAATGCCCAATTGGCTCATCGCCATGCAAGAAGAAATATCCACCCTCAAAGAAATCAACACTTGGTCGTTAGTTCACCTCCTGAGAGGTGCAAAACTTATAGGGTGCAGATCTTCAAGACTAAGCAAAATCCAGATGACACTATCTCTAGATATAAAGCTTGTCTCATTGCCAAAGGCTATGACCAAACAGAGGGTATTGATTATGATGAGACTTTCAGCCCAGTGATCAAACTGACTTCAGTTCGAACAGTACTCTCTTTAGCCATCTCATCTCACTGGATTATCCGACAACTAGATATCACCAATGCATTCTTGCACGACGATCTGAATGAGACTGTGTACATACGACAGCCTCCCAATTTTAGATCCATTTTCTCCCTCGGTTGTATGCCTTTCACATAAGTCTCTCTACGGTCTCAAACAATTTCCTAGAGCTCAATGCACTCGGTTATATACCACATTAATCAATTAGGGTTTCTCAGCTTCGAAGTTTGACTCATCTCTATTTGTATGTCGCACTCGATCGTCCATCATTATTATGCTTGTATATGTAGACGACATTATATTGACAGGTGATTTCGCTGCACTGTTAGATCAGCTTTTGAAGTATCTACCTTCATAATTTAAAGTCCGAGACCTTGGAACACTATTATACTTTTTGAGCATTTCGGTCACTCGAACTTCTACGGGTATGAGCTTCTCTCAATCACGATATATATCTGATCTAATTCACAGGGCTAACATGGATTCGTGTAAGCCGGTCCCAACTCCGATGGTGGCCGGACCTATATTATCCTTACATTCAGGGACACCTCTACGTGATGGATTTTTGTATCGTAGTATAGTTGGCGGACTTCAATATTTCTGTCTTACACGACCCAATATTGCGTTTGCGGTAAACAAGATCTCCCAATTTATGCATGCACAGATGCTCACTAGCAAGCGGTCAAGAGAATTCTGCGATACCTTAAAGGTACGAAGTCTCTCGGTATTTTGTTCACACCCTCTGCTTCTTATAATCTCACATGCTTTACGGATGCGGACTGGGCATCATGCCCAGATGATCGTAAGAGCATTAGTGTCTTCTGTATCTTTCTAGGCACCAATCTTATCTCTTGGACCTCCACTAAACAGAAAGTTGTCTCTCACTCCTCTACGGAATCAGAATATCATAGCATTGCCAATGGTGCGGCTGAAGTTCTCTGGCTACAGTCACTGCTAAAGGAATTAGGTTTTATCTCTCCTACGGTACCTCTCATCCTTTGTGACAAATTAGTGTAACATATCTTGCTTCAAATCCAGTATTACACTCAAAATCCAAGGATGTGGAGATTGATTTTCATTTCGTTTGGAACAAAGTGCTTCAAAAACAGTTATTGGTGAAATTTACTCCTTCGGAAAACAAACTGGCTGACGCTCTCACTAAACCTCTTCCACCCACTACTTTCTCTATATTCTTATCCAAGGTATTCAACCTACGGCCTTGATATTGAGGGAGGATATTAGCTGTATTAGCTTATTGTCACTGTTTATAGGTAGTTTAGTCATAGTTGGCTTGTAATTGTAGTTAGTGTACTATCATGTCATCGTTGTTTTTTCTTCGATTTGATGTATACACGTAAGAACACACAAAGACAAGCGGTCACTTTGTCATCTTCTTCCTCATCTCCTCTGTTTCTTCTTTTATTTGTTCCTGTTATAGAAATAGAAGCTTCATTCTTCATCGGAAGCTAGATATCGGCGTCCTAGGCTTCATCCAGAAGACCTACAGGGGGAATATAGCCGATACTACATCGTCACTGACTCCTCCAACTCCAACATAGTCAACCTTAAACCAAGAACTCTCTGGCACGCGGTGATTCGGAAGAAACACATATGGATCATCTTCTCCAAGAGCACGGTGATCCGTTTAATAAGGGTGAGCAAGAACCAACCAGAACCGTGACCTGGACAGGAACTGAGCTATTTGATCCGATTTTGGTCGGTTCTGAGAAAAAAATAAACAGATATCGGTTCTATTATTTCAGGACCGAAATATTTGGTTTGGTTCTCGATTTTGGTCACAAAAAATCATAGAACTGACCCGAACCAATAACTTAGCCCTAAAATTTTGATCTACGCAGTTCTTCCAGACTTCCACTTCCAGTTCGTGTTTATGCGGTTCTTCCTTCGCGTTTAAGCTTCGTCGTGTCTCGTTGTCTCTCGCCCAGTTGCCCTCGTCGTCTCTCGCCACTTGTCGTTTCTCGAGTCTCTCCTAGTCGCCCTCGCCTAGTGATCCTCCTTGCTGGCTCGCCATCTCTCGCCCAGTGGTCTCTCGCCTCTCGCGCTTCATCTGAGCATCATCAAACGATTCAAACGAAAGGTTTGGTTTTGCTCTTACTTTTCTATTATTTTGTTTCGTTCTTAATAATTTGTGTTTAATTTTCTATTGTAGTTGCGTCAATTTTGCTTCTGTTTTGGCATGTAGGGCACTTCTTTGGCTTCACCGAGAGAGTGTAGACCCTCTATTATGTTTAGTATTTTGCTCTTATTCTGTTTGCTGTTTAATTTTTCTAATGAATTGTTATTTTTGTTGTTTGCTGTTTAAATAATTTTTGCTGTTTGTTTGTTGTGTTGTAAAGATGTTTGATGTTTGTTGGGTTGTATTTTTTTTGGAGCTTTGTTGTGGGTATGACTTCGAAATTTGTTTAGTAGTAATTTGCAGCCTAGGATTATAAATGAAGAAAAAAAAATTGGGAGGACCAGAACTAGACCAAAACTGAGATCAAAATTCTGGTCTGGTTTTGGTCCGGTTCTGGAAAATTTTTAGAATTATTGGTGCAAAATTTTGAGAATCGAATTTAATAGTCTGGTCATAGTTTTTCCAAAAATCAGATCAAACCGGACCACGATCACCCCTACCGTTTAACCCCAAGAGTTAATGGTGAACAACCACAAAACCATCTGTGCTTGAGGAGCCCACGTCCATATCACGTTTGAAGCTGGAATTACGATCCGGTTTGTGAAGAATGTGACCATCCATGGCCTCCATATCCCCGACACCAATGGACTTATCAGAGACTCCGTCAGAGCCAACGGAGGGGAAATTAATTATATTTTTAAAAATAAATCGGTTCAGGTTTGAACTTTTAAACCAAACCAAAATTAATTATTTGTTGGAGATGGAAGAATGAGCTGGACGAAATAATGACACGCGGCATTTTCTAGTTTAATTTTAAGGCATAAATAAACAAAATAACTTGAAAAAAAAAAGACAAATTACATATGGATTAAATTGGGATAAAGTATAAATTAGGGGACCAGAAATCAAGGGATCGAATTGCAAAGTTGATTCAAATGGTTTCTCCATTGTCCTTTTTATTTTTCCGTCAAACAACCGGTGGCAGTGGGGTACCTGGGCCCACTTCCACGTAAGAAACTGACACCTCTGAACTTATCGTCTGCAATACACACTTCTTAGAAAGCGATATAATGAACAGAAGTGTTCGACACTCGCTCGCTAATCACGTAGCGAATCTAGCCAACTAGAAAGTCCGAAATTCTTTCGCTGTTGCCGGAAACACAGGATAATAGCTCAAATGAGCAGAGTATGAAACTACAAAAACAGCCTCAAAACTTCTATAACCGACGACGTTTTAAAGGACAAGACTAACTGTGCTCGGGTTTTTGTGCAGGACAAAGTAGTCATTAGCAATTTTTTTGAGAAACTCGAAGCTGGAGAGAGTATGACCAGTGCCTGTTCCGCTGTTCTCTCTGATGTCTGCTTTTCTCTAGCTCACTTCCTCTTCTTCTCCTTCTTTCTAACCCTTCTTCTTCCGGAGGCTGAGAAAATATGCAGAGACTGAAACCCTAGAACTATTCTCAGATTATTCTCTCTCTGTTTGCTCAAATCAAAACCAGAGAAACTTCCCACTTCTTGGCGCCTAAAGCTTCCCTAGCTTTTCCATCTTTTCTCTCCATTTCCTGGCTCTTCTTGAGTAAGAAGCCTGAAGGAGGCTTAAAACCCAACTCAGTTTCTTCATTTCCTTGTAGCAAGGTAGGGAAGGCTGCTTCCTTTTGCAGAACGAAGGATCATTTGCTGTGCATTTCTCTCTGCTTCTGTTTCAGCTCTGGTTGACAGACAGGTTGTGTTTCTGTGTAGACGATAGCTTCGTAATGACGAATCAAAGACCCAGCTTCGACTGTATTTTCGGATTCTTCTTCTTCTTCCTTTTCGTTGGGCCGTTGTTTTTCTGCAATATAGCTCTCGTAAGCTCCAAATCAACCATCGAGCCCTGCTCAAACTCCGATTCTTGCAATGCCTTACTCGGCTACACTCTCTACACGGACCTGAAGGTCTCTGAGGTCGCGTCTCTCTTCCAAGTCGACCCAATTTCTATTCTAACCGCCAATGCCATTGACATTTCTTATCCAGACGTAGAGAATCACATTCTTCCGTCTCAACTCTTCCTCAAAATCCCCATCAGCTGTTCCTGCACCGACGGAATACGAAAATCCGTTTCCACCCACTACAAGACCCGCCCCTCCGATACTCTTTCCTCCATAGCTGATTCGGTGTATTCTGGTTTGGTATCCGCCGACCAGATTCGTGAGGCTAATTCAATTTCTGATCCTTCTGTTCTGGACGTGGGTCAAAACCTCGTCGTGCCATTACCTTGTACTTGTTTCAACGGGACAGATAATTCCTTGCCAGCAATTTACTTGTCGTATGTAGTGAATCCTGTCGATACATTGGCTGGAATTGCCGCTACGTATTCAACTACGATTTCTGATTTGATGAATGTTAATGCGTTGGGAAGCACATCTATTACGCCTGGTGATATTCTAGCTGTTCCATTACCAGGTGGTTCATGATTTTCTTTCACTAAAAGTTGTGTTTTTTCTATGTTGTTCAGGATAAGGGTAATCTGTCAGTTATCAACTTGAGTACTAGATTATAAAGATGATAAATTTTAGTATTTAACCTTGATTGGCTGTCCTGTTTTGAAATACGTTCTTGAATTTTTGTTTGCATAAATTTCCATTCTCACTTTTGATCCAAGCAACTTTATGCATTTGAAGTTGAAGATGTTTACTTTCTCTGTTCCCACCTTATCTGCAGCTTGTGCATCGACTTTCCCTCGTTATGCATCTGATTCCGGCTTGATCGTGCCTAATGGGAGTTATGCGATTACTGCTAGTCATTGTGTGCAATGCAGTTGCGGCCCGGGAAACCTTAAGTAAATCAAGAATTCTAATTCCGTTTCATCTTGTTTGAGAGTCGCTTTTTTAAACTGTTTTTGCAAATCAAAACTAGCTCTTTTCACGAGTTTGGCATTTCAAGTTGAAGATGTTTATTTGCTTTGTTTTTTGCGAATAAAAGCTAGCTCTTTTCAGGAGAAATTCTTTTCGGAACAAGCTCGAAAACTTGTTTAAATTCTTCGTCAAACTATTTTTGAAAATGTAAGAAGATTAGGGGTCTTGTAAATGGTTTCTAAACACTCACTAAATCATTTTTAATCGAGTAAACTTAAGCTATTGCTTTTTTAATGTAAACTATTTATGTTTACCCTTCTGTGACACTAGTTGTCTACTCTGTGTAGCTTGTACTGCATGCCTGCATCTTTAGCTGTTTCTTGTTCAAGCATGCAATGTAAAAACAGCAATCTCATGCTCGGAAATGTGACGACTCAAGCAAGTAGCGCAGGCTGCAATGTTACTTCCTGTAGTTATGGTGGTTTCGTAAATGGCACCATAATCACGACGTGTGATCTCCTTCCCTTATTCTACAAGATTTCATTTGCTATATCTGTTATTTTGGATTTGTTCCAGTCTTACATTCCATTGTTATCGTTGTGCAGATTGTCCTCTTCTCTTCAACCCAGATGCCCGGGTGAGATTTCTTTCTATATTTTTCTCGTTTGATATTTTGGCCAATACAGAAAATAGAAATAAAAAGACTGGTCTTTTTGGATGTAAATGTTGTCTGATATTTTCTTCTATCAGTATGATCAGGGTAGTTTGTGACTAAAAAGTAATACTCAAATCTGAACCATGTGTTGGAAGATGTTTTTGGAACATGTTCTAGGAAAATCAAATTCAAAAAACCAGACACTTTCATGCTTTTACTTGCAGAGGATTTTGTTTTTGCTATTTTTTTTTGAGTTTTTTGGCAAATATTCTGTTTCTTGTTTCTTGTCAAACATCATACGAATAGGCTCATAAAGTCGATTGAAATCGCATATGATTTTCGATCGGATTGAAAACAGGAAAACAGCAATTTCCACCGCTTGTAGTTCCACCTTCGTCCTTGACTAAGAATTCGCCTTTTGCTCCGTCGCCATCGCCTCAATCAGAGAGCGGAGGACCGCGTTCTCCAAAAACTACAGTTCCATCTTCGAGCAGCTCCTTTCCTGGCTTCTCCCCTGCAAACGGCCCCACAGGCAGTGCCTCTCAAGGGAGTAGTCCTTCCGCAGCTTCCAGGCCGAAACCATTTGATGGATTCTCTGATATTCTTCTCTTCTCATCTGTGTTTATCAAACTCATCTTCTCCACTTCCTTCTGATTTCTTCATCAATGAACTCTGTTAATCTACCTGCATTCTGGGATTCTTGCTTTTCTTCTTTTTTTTTTTGGATTAGTTCTTGTGGAAAATGAGATTCTTAGGCGTCTAGCTTGTTTTGTTCTGTTGCATCTTTATTTTATGAACATTTCATCTTCTTTCACTGCTGTCCATTTTTCTTTTTTTAATTCTCCTTTTGAAGCTTCTTGTTTTCAGAAATGTAATATGTTTGCACTAATCAAACAAGTAAAAATATTTGATAACTTAGCTTCTTCGTTTGTCATACAAATATCTACTTATGTTAAAAACAGACTTCAACTGAATGCGTGTCTGGCTTGATTCGAAAAGCTCAGGTTGGGTCTACCCCAACTTGCTCTCCAAGGTAGGCTTGCGGCTATGCTCACGAGCCTTGCCGGATTCTGGTTGACTTCTGGCGAGACCAGCTGATGACCTTGGTCTACCCCAACTTGCTCTTCAAGGTAGGCTTGCAGTCGGGCTAGCCGGCCTCGTCGGATTCTGGTTGACTTCTGGTGAGAATGGCTGATGACTTTGAGTTATGCCTGTATTTGTTTGCCTGACACGCGTAAGATGGCCATCGGATGTAAGAGAGAACAATTTTTACTTGGAACCTCATGATCTCAACAGTTGCCCATCTCATCCATGGCTGCAAAACGTGATGAAGTAAGCAGATTGAAATTCATCGTCTTTTCTTGTATGTAGCACCCGACGAAACTCGTTGAACGAAGACTTCAGTCCTACCCCCGACCCCTCTCCTCCATGGCCAGACCTTACTGTAACGCCATGGCTGTTAATGTTATTCTGCCTCTGCTGCTTTCATTCCCTTTGCTTCGCACTTACGCTTTGGACCTTAACGATGACTCCCATGATTCCCCCATTTCTCGCTTCCAGCGCTATCTGAGAATCAACACTGCCCACCCCAATCCTGATTACTCTTCTGCTGTCTCCTTCCTCAACTCCCAAGCACTCTCTCTTGGCCTCCATAGCCAGACGCTGGAGTTCGCTTCTGGGAAACCCCTTCTTCTCTTAACCTGGTATGGCTCCGACCCTTCTCTACCTTCTATTTTGTTCAACTCTCACATCGATTCCGTCCCCGCCGAGCCTTCCAAGTGGCTACACCCTCCCTTCTCCGCGTTCTTGTCGTCCGACGGAAAGATTTTTGCCCGGGGTTCACAGGATGACAAGTGTATTGGCATTCAGTACCTCGAGGCAATCCGAAACCTGAAACGACGAAATTTCGCTCCACTTCGAACGATTCATGTTTCATATGTGCCAGACGAGGAGATTGGTGGCTTCGATGGGGCTATGAAGTTCACCGCCTCGAAGCATTTCAAGGATTTGATTATCGGTTTTTTATTGGACGAAGGTCAGGCTTCTCTCAACGATGAGTTTCGCGTCTTCTATGCGGATAGAACTCCATGGGGGCTGAAAATTAAAGCCAATGGAACACCCGGGCCTGGTTCCAGAATGTACGACAACAGTGCAATGGAGAATTTGATGAAGAGCATTGAGGTTGTGAGTAAGTTTAGGGAGAGTCAATTTGATATTGTTAAGGCGGGTGAAGCTGCCAATTCGGAGGTTGTCTCAGTCAATTCTGTCTATGTCAATGCCGGAATTCCCTCTCCTACTGTGAGTTTTGCGGCTTCCATTGATATTACTTCAATGTTTTTGATGAAGACTAATGAGGTGATTGTTTCAGGGTTTTTTGATGAATATGCAACCTTCTGAAGCAGAAGCAGGTTTTGATCTCAGATTGCCTCCCATGGCAGACCCGGATCTTATTAAAAGAAGAATTGCAGAAGAATGGGCTCCAGCCCGAAGGAACATGACATTCCAGGTGAATGATTGTCTTCATTTTCACTGAGCCTCTGTTTTTGATATGCATATAGAGGACGTTGAACCAGAAGAATGAACTGCAATCGTGTGATTTTTTGTGCATAACCATGTTAGTTTAGCCATTTATGGTTTGCTGATTTATGGGCCTCAACTATGACTGATAATATGTTATGGGTAACATGATTCATTGGATTGATGGAACTTTTTAATGCTCACGAATTCAGAAACTGAGTAATTATTGTAACGATTGGAACTTTAAGTTTTTCCTTTGTACCCGTAACTTCAATAACTTTGCAATGTTTGTTGAACAACTCAACTAGTTTATCTCTATTTTACCAATAAACAACTATGATCACATACTAATTAAGTGTTATTGTTACCTACTGACTAAAAAATATTTGTCATTTCCATCGCCGATGTTTCATTTGTGAGTTTTCGAGTTCTTTTGTTATCTTGTATGTTAAACAGTGCTAGTAGGCATTCACCATTCCATGTCACTGGCAATTTCTTAACATCATATACTACTTGGATTTGGATTCTTAATTGTATGTTGTGGAACAGTTGAGATGTAATTTCTCAGTTGTAAATGTCATTGAAAAAGATATGAAGTTTCTTCTTATAAGATTGATGGATTTGCTCATTATTGGTATGTGGGTCTTTTTTTCATAGTAGATATTAGGAGATTGGTGTGACCTGAAACTATGCTCCTCTGAGTCCTCTCTAAAGATTATGGTCATTAACATTTTTCTTATTTGTGATATTTTAATCCTCTTATTGTGGAAGGGGAGTGTGGTTATAAGGGTCTCTTTAACAGCTCAGTTTTTGTACTACGATGAATACATTCCCTTCATCCTTTGGTTTCATAACATCATCATCTTTGTTATTTTGTTGTTTAAATGCTGGATTAAACTTGAGACGTGTTAAATAATCGACTGATTTGACAGATTATTGAAAAGGGTCCCATGAGAGACAATATGGGGCGTCCCTTAATGACACCTACGAATAACTCTAATCCATGGTGGCTCGTTTTTGAGAAAGCAATCAAAGATGCAGGAGGAAAGCTTTCTAAGCCGGAAATCCTTGCTTCCACTACAGATGCTCGGTACGTGAGACAGTTGGGAATTCCTGCGCTCGGCTTCTCACCAATGAAGAATACTCCAATTTTACTTCATGACCACAATGAGGTTTGACAACTGTTTGATTTTTTTAACTATCATTTTGGTAATATTTAGCGTCCATTTGATGAGATTTCGTTTCATTTTGGATTTAACAAGAAATTTTCTGTCTTAGAAGTTCAAGTGGAGGAAGATTTGCATGGACATTCGATCTTGAAGTCTTGTTTCACGTACATAATAATAAAGCTTTTGCATTCAATTTCATGTTACGTCTAAGTTATAAATGATCGCTTTTCATTTAATTCAAATTTGTAAACAATATTTATAAAGTTCAGGACTTGACATCAATTATTTTTTAGTATTTAGAGTTATTCTTCTACTTTGTAGGTTATAGACAGACAATAAGTCATTCGCAATTGTAGCAAAATTTCTTTTAGTAACTTTACTGTTTTGCAGTTCCTCACTGATACCATCTTCTTGGAGGGCATAAAGGTTTATGAATCCATAATCAGTGCTTTGAGTTCCTTCAAAGAAACATCTTAACTTATTCTCCTCCCTGGTAATTAATTCAAACCCAGTGAAGCTGCTCTATCAAAAAGGTATGTCCTCGAAAGTTCTGAACACAAACATTGTCTTATTTATTTGGCGAATAAATCTTTTGGGTAGTCATAAAAAATTAGGTATGAGTGAAGTTATTTCCTTGAGAAGCAAAGAGTTGTGTTAGGTCGAGAGAGCTGAACTTTTCTTCTTTTTTGCATTTTATGAAGCTCTGTTCTTCTAGTACGTGATGTTTGTATTAGTAAGCAGACTTGTTTCTTCTTTTTTAATTAGAGTTCGGTATGACTCGAATTCTAGTTGAGTCGGGTCGGACCCGCATATCAATATTAGAGTTTTGTGTTTTCTTTATATATTGATGCATAAATCGCAAAATTCAGTCGTACATTGATTTCGATATAGTAAATTTCTCCAATGCCCGTAGATTTTTTTTCTTTTCCACATAAATTTAGGTGATACTGTTTTTCCGCGTTTATTTTATTTTTTCGATTATTCATATTCTATTCTCTACATTTTTCATACAATAACCTATAAAACCCATTTTCATAAGTTTAACTGTTGTCTGCTCTACTCAATTAAACTCTCACAAGATTTGTCATCATGGGTTATATTTGTCTTTGTTTTCAACAGTTGTCAGGTTTGACAATGGATGCAGTTATATAGCGTTGAAGGTGTGGAGTTGAGAAGTAGATCTTCGTGATTCCCCTGCCACAACCATCAAGGTTTATCTACTTTCTTCCTCTTGAAAACTGGTTGACCAATTTAATGATATCTCTGTGTTTTGCGGTGTGTTTGAATAAGGAGGTGTTTGGACTAGATTTAAAGCTTTAATGTCCCACTTTTAAGTACAAGTCCAATGTATGATGTTTGTTTCAAAGCATGTTGTCATACTTGGACCTTCTTTGTAGACACATCCCATCGGAGTAGTAAATGCAGGATGTTCAATTTCAAACCTGGTTTTTGGAGTTTTTCCAGGAAGTTTCCCAATCAAATAAATAAATTAAAGGGTAGAGTTTAAAAAAAAAACTTAAAATGCTCGCTCATAAAGATAGTATGCTCTATTGCATGTTTGCAGTCAAAGTCTATTTTCGGAGTACATCTTGAATCTCATTTTTCTATTTCTAGTTGCATGCCCTGAACTCTGAAATTCTGCTTCAAGATATTTTTCTCATTCTTCTATTCAATTTCAACATAGAGAGAGAGAGAGAGAGAGAGGGAGAGAGAGAGAGAGAGAGGCAGGCACTACTACTTCATGCATCTTCCACTAATAGATGCACCATGACCCATGTAGTGTAGTTGCATATCATGCCCTTTTAACCATAGATATTCAATAATCATGATTATTTTAGTGTTGTTATTTAATAATTTTCATATGTTTGATTATATAATAATATAGTTGAGAGATACAATTTATTTACTTTATTAAATTAATAAAAATATTATGAAACTAAGTAAATTTATGTTTAGTCTAATTCAATTTTGATTATGAGATTATGAACTTCCTCCCAATATAACCTGCAAATGATTATCTAACCACACCTTGTTGGGTACGATCCCATAGTTACAATTTCATATGGTAAAGTTAAAAAACCTTTAAAATATGGGATGGTGACAAATTGACCCTTAAACTAATTTCGTTAACAAACTAACTCTTAAAAATATTCTTTATTAACAACTAACTCACCCGTTTTTAGAGGTCATCCGCTCCGGTGCATTTTCAAATCAAAGTTTATTTTCAGGCATCTGCATTGAACTTCGAAAGTTTGCTCTCGAGACATTTTCTCACTCTTCTATTTTCGGATGTCTTCCTTGAAACTCAGAAGTCTGCTCTTGAGACACTTTTCTCATTTTTTTCATTTCTACGTATCCGCCTTGAACCCTGAACATATGCTCTCGAGATACTTTTCACACTCTTGCATTTCCAAATGTTCGCGCATAATTCTAGACAACCATCTTCAATTTTAATGAAAAATTTAACAAAAATGACGAATTTGTTTATGGATAATAGTTTAAGTGTTAGTATGTTAACACCATAGTTTAAGGGTTTTTTTTTTAAACTTTACTTAGTTTCATATCAAGGCTAAGAATTAATGCCTTCATTTAAACTTTTTTTTTTTTTTTACTTGAATTTTATCCAACCTAGTCAAGAACTTGCCAGGAAAACCACCAATAAGCAATGAATAAGATAGTAGATAGTAGAGAACTCTACCAACCAACTTAGACAACTACAATTTTGAACATTTCTACGATTAAATTGAAAAATCGCCACTCCCTTAATCGTTGAGGGATTACGCTAAATTTGACATTAACGGTTTGTAGCATTTATTCATATAGTAGTATAATATAATCTAAATAATGAACCCACTTGCACATTTGAAGGGCATGTGACAAGAAGAAATCGATTTGGAAATTTTGTTGCTAACTTCTCATTCAAGCAAAATCCCAAATTTCTCACTCACCATGTGACAAACTATTACAATAATTATTCTATCAATGTCTCATACTGTCGCACCCTACATTTTGCTTCAATTTAATTACATAATTTGGGTATTCTCACTTTTTTTTTCAATTAAAAATACAAATATTTTATTTGAAAAGTCTAATTATTTGGCCTTTTCAGCTAATTATTATGTAAAAAAAAACAATATAAATTCACTTATAGACGTTATGTATTTATTAAACTACCATATTTAAATAAATATTTTTATAAACCCTAAAACTAGCTCTCTCCTGGCAGACCTTCAGATGATTCCAGGAAAGAGAGATTCAATCTCTAACTATGATTGCTGACTTTTTGTTATAAGATTGTGTGAATGTTTGTTAATTCAAGATTATATTAAAACCATCACATGATACTTACTCATGATTATGAATTAAAATATTAAATGCATTTAGATTATGCATTAGGTAAATGCAATTAAAACATTATAGTTGAAAACCAAAAGAAAATTAAAAAATAACGGACACTAAAACTTACTTGGTAAATCCAATACGAGAAAAAACCACGAATATAAAAGAGAAATTCACTAATCAAAATCAGTACAACAAATTTTACGACTCAAATTTATATTTATATATTAAACCAAATCTTTAAAAGAATGAAATTTCTAAGTGGGCATAACCGATATGGCCAAAATAGAATTTGGGTAAAGCAGAATGGCCGAAAAAGAAGCTACAATTTGAGTGTTCTTCATCAATTAAATCAAATACTTAAATTATTATATGTTCATCTTTCACGTCCATGGATTTTTCAATATGTGCTGAGGCCAAGGTCAATCTCAACGCGCTTTTAGATCTGCAAGCCAGAGCAGCAACAGCTACACATGTGGGATAAACTCATTCTATCAATTTTATAAAATATTTATTTTATTATTATTTCATGTATATCCAGGAAATTGTCTCTGATGAGGATCCTATGTTTTTTCAATCTTTATTTTTACTTATTTATTTTTAAAAATAACATCAGATAGGACAAATGTCCAAAAGAAAGCTAAGAATGACAAAAATAATAATGTTTGAATTCTATATATATAATATGTGAAGACTCTTCAGTGATTTTGCTAGGGTTTCAGAGCTCTGTCTGTCTCTCTCTCTCTACCTAGAGAGAGAATGTGAACTTGATGATCTTCGGCTGTTATCTGCTTACTTATAATCATAATTAGCGCTAATTACTGGCTAATTCAACTAGTTTTTCTTCTGTTTACATTGGATTATGTTTTGGATGCTTGCAAGAAACCCTAGTCCTTCTGTCATAGGTTATTCTCTACCGTTCTCTAATTATCTTTCTCTCTCTACAAATTAACAAGTAACATGTTTTTCAACTGCAAAGCGACAATTGAATGAGGCAAAAGGGTATTTAAAAATTAATATATAATAATCAAAAATAATATCTGTCACCCATTTTGAATTTATTGTTTTAGAGCCATGCTTGATACTTGCATTGACTGTGAGATGATCAGTTGAACATCTATAAATAGTGACGCCTTTCTTCCTCTCTTTTCAGACTCCATCTCTCCCATTCATCTCCTCGCTTTGTCTGTCTGCAGTTCCAATGAAAATGGTAAAGAAAGAGCTGAAAAACCAAGGTGGGTTATCGAGATCAATGGCGGAAAAATCAAAAAAATCGCCATTATCGCTACCCAAAAGCTGCAAGAAGAAATACAAGGGAGTGAGAATGAGAAGCTGGGGTTCATGGGTGTCTGAAATAAGAGCTCCAAATCAAAAAACAAGAATCTGGTTAGGTTCTTATTCTACTCCAGAAGCAGCAGCTAGGGCTTATGACGCTGCCCTTTTATGCCTCAGAGGATCTTCTGCAAATCCTAATCTCAATTTTCCTATCTTTTCTTCGTCGTCTTCTTCTTGTTTTGATTCTGTCGTATGCCAGAAAAACTCCATTGTTATGTCTCCGAAGTCCATCCAAAGAGTTGCAGCTGCTGCAGCCAACGCTTGGGTTGAAGAGAGAGAAAACTCTATTAGCACTCTAGCGTCGTCTTCTTCATCCCCATCAAATTCCAATCTCCATGACGAGCATGAATTTTCTACGATATCAACTTCCGAGTCGCACAGTATTTTTCATCAGGGCATTGGATCAACGACCGTGATGGAATCATGGGACTTCTTCGACGGCCCACAATCGCCGAAATATGTTGACCAATTGATCAGTGGTGCCTTGGTCGACCCACATCTGGCTATGGTGGATGAATTTTACGAAGAAAGTGATATTCGTTTATGGAGTTTCTGTTGAAAATCATTTAATTTTATTTAGTATTTCAAACAATACTCAACTTATTATAAGATTTTAGGCTTGATTATGTAATCTCTTCTGCTCTTTAAACATACTTAACGATGATAATAAATAATAATTGATATAATTATAATTTATTTTTTTAATTACATCAAATAGATGACATGACTCTTATCATTATTTTTAGAATAATGTCTTTTATTCATGTCAACATAATCAATCACGTGACAAGATCAGACATTTTAAATCTGGCCTTGTTCATGTGAGTTTTTAATTTGTCAATTTGGTATTAAATTAGGAAGAGAAAAAAATAAACTGTGAATTCTTCCTCGTAATCAATGTTTTTCTTCTATATTTATTGCTTTGCGTGTAATTTACCATAGTTAACAACTACATTCATAATGGCTTGATTGCAATCAATTATAGAAAATTATAATATTACCTTTTCAAAATAAAAATATAATATTAATTATACTTAATCACTAGGCTCAAGTACGTACGCCTCAAAAATTACTTTTTTCAGGGGCAATTCATCATCTTTGACTTTTGATATTTCAAATAAAAACTAATTAAAATTATATAAATAACAAAAAATGTTGTTACGTGGTTTAAATTTTGAATAAAAGAAAGAGATATAGAATGAAATATAATTTAAATATTTTGACTATATATGTATAGTATCAAATGGGGAGAAATGTTGCGATGACGCGATGACATAGTCAGAGAAATTTTTTTTAGAATTAGAGAAACATAGATCATTGATGCACGAATAAGTTAAAGAGAGACGGTAGTGATGCACCACGTTATCTTAATGTCCAACAATAGCAAGAAACGGTAATGCAAAATCTAATTTGAAGGAAAAAGTGACGTAGCTTCGGACAATTAGTGGCAAATTAATTAAGAACGTGACATGCATGACTTATTGAAGGAGAGAAGGAGATTGGCTAATATGCATAAGAATATAACTTCTTCACAAGTTACTAGAGTAGATGAAAAGCTAAAAAAAAAAAAAGAGTTCAAAATTATGATAAAGAAACTATTTGTACGTTGATCTTTCTTTCTTGTTTTGCATACTTAGGTGTAACATGGACAGTTTTGCTTAAATACATTTTTTTTTTTGGAAGAGTAAGAGTTATAATTATAAGGATCTATAATTCTATTTGAATCTAAATTATTAAACTATAAATTATACATTATGTTATTATCAGGTTTAAGTCCATATTAAAGTGATTTAATATGATTTCAACGGACTTTAGAATATATTAAATATAATATGGTTATATTATAACGTATAGAGATACCAGAGGTAATTTACCAATTTGTGATGGCCAAACTGGTAAATTACTCAATTAAGTTAAATATAGGATTATGGTTCCCAATTCACAATCGAACCTTTTGTCTCTTGAAACCTCCATCACTCTAGAGAGCGTTTGAGAAGGCGATTGTTGAATTCGGAAGATCCACGTACCCGATTGACTAATATGGTTGTCTAGCAATTGAATATATGTATATGAATTTTCTTAACTCTTTTTTGGTGCAATTTTATGAAGTCTTACATTGTAAAATAAAATAGTTGGGTAACATGCTATAAATTAGTTTTTCTTGCTTTAATTATCCTGTTTTTATATGTTGGGGATGAGACATGACATTGTATGAATTTCGATCGGCCCAAAGGAAGGTTGATGTTTGTACAGTTGCATGACTTGTTAGTAGTATTCAAACATATGACAATTATTAGGTTGCCATGTGAATATTGAACTTGTCCAAAGATAAGTTCATTGTTTGCAGGTCTTATTGTCAATGTTTATATACTGGACCAAGTTACCAATTACAAGGTAACACTTTTAGCCAAAATACTAAGTGTTAATGTTGTGCCGGTTTCTTGTTGATGGATGCATTATATTTTGAGTTATATCATTGTCATGTATATGCATATTAATTTGTGAGCTAATGTTGTTTCATTTTCTATGTTGTTACAGTTAACATCTCAAGTATAATAGGTAACGTTAATGCAGTTCCTATGCTTAACGGTACCAACTATAAAGTCTGGAAAGAGAACGTTATAATTGTTCTCGGGTGAATGGATCTTGACATTGCACTTAAGGTCGCACGCTTCTCACCTCTTTTAGCATCAAATACCCTTGATGATAAAAGGAAGCTGGAAAGTGGGAGCGTTCGAATCATGTAAGTCTAATGATTATGAAACGCCATTCTAGAAGCATTTCTGGGCAATATGTCAGAAGACACTGATATCAAAACATTCATCGAAGAACTTGGGAAACGTTTTGAGAAAAACGAGAAGGCTGAGACAAACACACTTTTAGTTAAACTTGTCTCGCTCAAGTATAATGGAAAGAGGAATATCAGGGAGTATATAATGGAAATGTCTCATCTTGCTTCAAGACTTAAGGAACATAAGTTAGAGCTGTCAGAAGACATATTTGTTCACTTAGTCTTGATTTCTCTTCCTCCTCAGTTTGGGCAGTTTAAGATCAGTTATAACTGCCAGAAGGATAAGTTGACACTTAATGAATTAATATCTCATTGTGTTCAAGAGGAAGAGATGATTAAGCATGATTGGACAAAAAGTGCTCATTTGATATCATCTTCTAAAGATAAAAGAAAGAAAAGGAAGAAGAAAGTTGTTGGTGCTCATTCTAAGTTGAAACAAAAGAAGTCTAAGGGTTTCAGTTGTTTCTTATGAAATTGTAACACCCGGTTCTATAGAACTAATTATTTAATCTTTTAATTAATGGTACACTTTACATGGCAATAATAAATGTAGGGTTAGTGGATGACTAGGCGAGGGCATAAGGGTAATTGAAAATTTAAAAGTGGATAACGTATTTAAGGTAAGAGGTTTTGGGTTTAATGCACTGTAGCCGCCACTGTTTTTCCCAAATCATTTTCGACTTTCAGCTTCTCAGCTCAGCAGAGTGCGCTAGGAGATTCTTCTCCGATTTTCCCTTCGGCTTAGGTGAGTTTTACTAAGGTATCTTACTGCATTGTGATTATAGATGATATAGGTGTATCGTAGATGCATATTCCTGGAAATGCAGGGCGTAGGAGTTGAGTCGGGTCTCGTATGAATCGGGAATGTGCTATGAACTAAACTTCCTGTTGACTTATAGAGTGTTTAAGTCATAATATGTTTTTGATGATGTATTTAAAGGATAAATAATGTAATTTGATTATGTGTATTTAATGAGAATAATGAATATGAGGTTATTTGGAAATACCCTTGAAAATGGTATTTTAGTTATCTAATAAATTGTATTGAGTATACAGGGCTGAATAGTTAAACAGGGCTAAAATTAGTTGTTCCTTGTGCCGATCACAAGACGACAAAGAAATGAAGGCTTCTGCCGATTGCTAAAAGACAGAAGAAGAAGTCGTTCAGTGCGTGCTTGTGCCGATGACGTGTCAAGATGCAATCTGCCGATAGCATTTGAAGCTACTCTTGCCGACACTGTTCAAGGATTCTCATGCCGATAGTATTTACGGTTGTCTCTGCCGATGGAGTTCAAAGTTTACATCTGCCGATGGCATTTTAAAGAAACTCGTGCCGATGGCGTTTAAAGAAACTCGTGCCGATGGCGTTTAAAGATGTTCATGCCGATTGCTTTGTAGCTGCATCTGCCGATGTCGTTCAAGGTTTCTCATGCCGATGGCATTCAAAGACTCATCTGCCGATGGCCCTACAAGATGCAAATACCGATGGGGTCTTACACTTCAAATACCGATGAAGTTTTACACTCCAAATACCGATGGCATCCAAAGATTCTTATAACGATGACATATGAAGACTCTTTTGCCGATGGTATTCCTGCTGATGACATATTAAGTCAGCTGCCGATTACATTTGAAGCCTCATATGCCGATGGCTCTACAAGTTGCATTTACCGATGACGTGGCATTATTTTACAAGCTGCATCTGGTTATGATCTTCCGCCAGAATTTAAAGTTAGCCGCGAAGCTACAGTGATGTCGTTTTCAAGCATTAACTCCAGACCTTTAATGGCGACGACGAACAACATTTTCAGATGCAACGGATAGCTGCTTCAGTACGGATGCTTCCCAACGGTAACATTTTTTATTTGGAGTAAGAAGCATTCAATTCCATGAAGCAAGGATATACAGAGTATATAAGCAGAAGAAAAGGCTCGTAGACTAACTTTTGCGAATTTTCAATTGATAGCCCTAAGCTGCAAAAGTTTTCATACTCTGTAATCACTGTACATCTCTCTAAACTCGAACTTGAGATTTCTGCTGTGAGAGTGTAGTCTGTGATCAATTTCACAAACACAAATTATTTGTAAAGGCAGTGGATTGACGCCCGGCAAGTTCAATCCAGAATTGTAAAGGCAATTGATCGGAGCCCGGAATCCCGATCTAGTCATTCTCGTGAGTAGAAGGTTAAGGATCTTCAAGGGGTGAGCCTTGAAGCGTGGACGTAGGCAGTTTGGCCGAACCACGTAAAAATACTGGTGTCGAATTTCTCTCTCTCTCTCTTTACATTATTTGAGCACTTGTGTTAAATTTAAGTTTTAATCAAGAAGAGAAATTAAGTTTAATTTTAGTAAAATTAAAAAGTCTAATTCACCCCCCTCTTAGACAATTACGGTCCTACACTTCCAAACTAGTTTCCCTAGATTTCTGGATAGATTAGAATGAGGCTTAGTAGAAATCTGATTAATATTCTGTTTATGACTCTAGGTGAGCAAAGCTTCCAAAGTAGTTGGAACCGAGTTTTTCCAGGGAGCCAGGTAAGTGAAGTATGTTTGTACCTTTGGGCCTACATCACAGAACAGTAGGGTTGTGTATGCTTGATTGTGTTTGTATGTCATGCATCATATTTTGAAAATAAGCGAAAATAAATTTATATGAATGGCATGGCAAGGAATGAACAGACTGTAACAGTTGATAAGAGAACTAATCTGCCCCTTAATCGAGAGAGAGGATGTATGACTTTGGGGGAAGTGATCCAAACCCCAATTTCACAGGGGGATCTGAACAGTTTGTTAAGGGAACTAATCCGCCCTTTAATCGAGAGAGATGATGTATGACTTTGGGAGAAGTGATCCAACTCCCAATTTCACAGGGGTATCAGATCAGAAACGAATGCATATGCAACGGAGATGAGAAAGTAGAAACTGCATGTTTAGGAATTTATGTTTTGACATTTCATTTCATTACAGCTTTACTTACTTAGTATTAGGCTAATAGATGAGTTTTGTAATGTAGGTGAAGAAGTGACAGCAGGTGAATTCCCTGAGTTTACTGAGGAATAAGTGATGTTGGAGGAGCACTTCTATGCTACGGTTAGGAGCTCTGATGAGGCGGTTTAACTTTTGTCTGAATGAGAGTTTTCAATGGATAGATATTCTGATGAAGTGTTCTGAGAATTTTAATGATAGTAGAAGTTTGATACTTCTTTTAACACTTCTGTGATCTTCTTTTCTGGATTTGAAAATATGATTTGATTTCAACTGTAGCTTGCTATTCTGAATTTTTAAGAAGTGTGGATTTGTGTTGATTAGAATGATTTCAGCAAAATGTACAAAATCGTTTAGCAGTCGGATTTACTCCTTGTTAGAGTCTCTTTTTGGTCTATCGGTAGAAGTTGGGTGTTTTGTCCGCCGGCAGATGTTGAAGGACTGAATCATCCGACTGACGTCATCGGAAGATGTCTTCAGTAGAAGCCATCGGAAGATTTAGGCAATAAGTTTGCCGTTTTGTGATCGGTGTGAGTTAGATGAATGAATCATCCGGCTTACGTCATCGGTAGAAGCGCATAATAAGTTTGTCGTTTTGTGATCGATGTGAGTTAGATGAATGAATCATTCGGCTTATGTCATCGGTAGAAGCGCATAATAAGTTTGTCATTTTGTGATCGGTGTGAGTTAGATAAATGAATCATCCGGCTTACGTCATCGGTAGAAACGCATAATAAGTTTGTCATTTTGTGATCGGTGTAAGTTAGATGGATGAATCATCCGGCTTACGTCATCGGTAGAAGTGTATAATAAGTTTTGTCGTTTTGTGATTGGTGGAAGCCTTCAGCTTCTGTTTCTGCCCCCTTTTCGTTGACTTTGTTTATCGGTAGATGCGTTTGACTCTTACGATTTTCAAGTTTTCACGCTTAAGTCTTGATCTCTTTTGGTCGAATTATTTCTTAATATTTAACCGATTATTCAAACATTGTTTTATAGCTCTGCTTAATTCTGTTTTGCTAAAAAGAATTTCCGCTGCAAGATTTTAAATGTTTTTTTTTTAGATTTTAGAAAAATGTCAAATTTTGACTTTCGAGCGAAATTTAAATTTGGTCCAAAGTTTCTCAGTCGTGTTCGGGTTATGTGTAACGAACTGGGTTCAGAGGACCCGGGGCGTTACAGTAATGAAGAAGTGCACCAAAAGAAATATTGTGACAAGTATAACGCATGACGCGTGAAGAAAGGTGCACTTCTCAATTTTGCTTGTTTTGAGGTTAATTTGGTTTCTAAATCTAGACATAGTATGTCTAAGAGGAAGTTGTTCCTCTTCCTTTAATTTTCCTTGATTTCGATCAAGTGGATAATGAAAAATACAATGTTGAATCAATTCTTGAACCTCTTCAGGAAGTGATTTCTGAAAAACAAACTCAACAACATCGAGAAAATATGTCATTACGGAGGTCCACTAGAGAGAGAATGAATATGATTTCGGATGATTACAACGTATTCCTACCAGAACATGAGGAACTCGGTGAGGTGAAAGATGACCCTATAATTTCCAACCAAACTATTAAAAGTTTTGATTCTCAAAAGTAGACTGATGTCATGAATAAGGAGTTAAAGTCCATGAAGGACAATGACGTTTGGGATCTCGTCCCGTTACCTGCAGGTTTGAAACTCGTCGGTTGTAAATGGATTTTTAAATCCAAAAGGGATTCAAAATGTAACATTGAGAGATTCAAAACACGTCTTGTTACTAAGGATTTTACTCAAAGACAATGCATCGACTATAAGGAAACTTTCTCTCCGGTATCTACGAAAGATTCCTTCAAAACTATAATGGCACTAGTAGCTCATTTTGATTTAGAGCTACATCAGATGGATATAAAGAAGACGTTTCTCAATGATGACATTGATGAAACGATCTATATAGTGCAACTCGAGTTCTTTGATTCGAATAAATCAAAGGACTTAGTTTGCAAATTAAAGAAATTTATCTATGGGCTAAAACAAGCTTTCCGTCAATTGTATTACAAATTTCATCGAGCAGTCACCTCATATGGTTTTGAGGCGAATAAAGTTGATGATTGTGTATATCATAAATTTAGTAGGAATAAAATGATGTTTCTAGTTTTATATGTCGATAACATATTATTGGCATGCAACGATATAAGCTTGTTGCACGACAAAAAAGAAATTTCTTTCAAAGAAATTTGAAATGAAAGATCTTGGTGACGCCACTTGTGTATTAGGAATCCAAATATACAGAGATCGTTGTCGATATATATTTGGATTATCACAAAAAAGCTATATCGAGAAAGTTTTAAAAAGATTTGACATGCAAGAATGTAAACTAGGAGATACCCCTGTTGCCAAATGAAACAAAATAAATAAAAGTCAATGCCCTTCAAGTGACTTTGAAGTCAAAGAAATGCAAAAGATTCATTATACTTCGGTTGTTGGAAGTTTAATGTATGTTCAAGTATGCACGCATCCAGATATTGCGTACATAGTTGACATGTTGGGTAGATACTCGAGCAATCCTGGATTGGATCATTGGAAGGTTGTAAAAAGGCTACTCAGATACTTACAGAGAACAAAAGAGTACATGCTTATATTCAAGAAATCAAATCAGCTCGAGATCATTGAGTATACTGACTCTGATTTTGCTGGATGTCAAGATGACTTGAAGTCAACGTCGGGCTATATTTTTCTTTTAGCTGGAAGAGCTATCTCTTGGAAGAGTGTCAAACAGAGACTTACGGTCTCTTCTACTATGGCAGCTGAGTTTATAGCAAATTATGAGGCATCCAATCAGACATTATGACTGAGTAACTTTGTCACGAGATTGCGAATCTCGAATGGTATTGAAAGACCACTTCGGATTTTATGTGACAATCAGTCAGCTGTGATGTTCTCAAACAACAACAAAAGCTTCTCAAAGTCTAAGTTTGTAGACATCAAGTTTCTTGTTGTGAATGAAAGGGTTTAGAATGGTCAAATATATATAGATCACATTGTAACAGACTTCATGATTGCGGATCTGCTAACCAAGGGATTACGACCCAAGGTCTTTCACGAGCATGTTGCTCATATGGGGGTTGTATCTCTTGGAGATATTGAGATTTAGTGGGAGTCTGTAATTTTTTTTATGTGATTCTATTCTATAGATATTTCTAATGAATATTTTGGTTACTGCAGTATTCATTTGATAAGTTATTCATTTAATTCACTCTGACATTTGAGTTTTAATTATCTCAATAAAGTTTTGGTTGGACCAATTGGAAATAGACATTTTAAATTACATTACATGTAATTTTCATGTTACACATCCATATTTGATCTTCGTCATTTGGTTATGTTGGTGTTTGTGATCATTGATAGATTTAGTTATAATAATTGTGACAAAAGCCGCTTTGGTCCTGCATTTGATATATTTGATGGACAAGATTGTTTGAGTATACTTTTTTTAGATGATAACAAAATTTAATATCATAAGGATAAAGTTATATTGTGTAATAGATTAGTTTATAATTTGATCCAAGTAGGAGATTGTTAGAATTATAAAGATTTATAATTCTATTTGAATTTAAATTGTTAAACTATAAATTATACATTATGTTATCATCAGATTTAAGTCTATATTAAAGTGATTTAATATGATTTCAACGGACTTTGGAGTATATTAAATATAATATAGTTATATTATAATGTGTAGAGACACCAAGGATAATTTACCAATTTGTGATGGGCAAACTGGTAAATTACTCAATTAAGTTAAATATAGGGTTACAGTTCCCAATTCACAATCGAACATTTAGCCTCTTGGAACCTCCGTCACTCTAGAGAGCGTTTGAGAAGGCGATTGTCGAATTTGGAAGATCCACGCACTCGATCTATGGTTTTTTGCATTCAAACAATGAATCTGAGTATGTCCTTCTTGTTTTAATTATTTACTTGTAGAATTTCTAACGTATCGATTTAAGAACTGAGCTCTCGCTCCTTTTCAGTTTTGAAATTTATTTTGGATTCAATTAATTTGGTTGTTTTATTGAATCCAACAGTAAGTGCATAACTGTAGGTAATAATACATTGTTTCATATTTTTATTAAAAAAAGACTAAAATTTTTGGAAAGATAATATAATATAAGTCATATAATTAAAAAATTGGCAGTGCAAGAAGTCTCTTCACAAGAAGAGAATGCAACAAACTTTGCTGTTAATCTACAAAAGTTTTAAAAATAAATGATTTCATGAGAAGTGAATCACAATAATATTCCAAAAGTACCTCAACTTTCACTAACTTTACCAGAGATGATTGTGTTAGAAGAAATTCTTTCGCAATGAGAATGTTGTTGAAAAATGTGCATAATCTAATCATAGAATAATAACTAAAAAATTAGATTGAACAACAAGAAAAAAAAATAACACAAAAGATTTAAAGTGATTTAAACACTTGGTCCTATATCCACCGTCGTAACGTTGTAACTTTTTCATTGAATCTGAAATTTGTCCCAAATACAAAGAGCACCTATTAGAGAAAGAGAATAAAAATGCAACCGAAGAAATCAAAGATTAGCTAACATCTTGGAGCTCACCTCCTTGGCAAGTTGGCAGAAATATTACGAACCCTAACTTTTCTCTGTTTTTTATTCTTGCTCCACGAATGTTGATATTAAATATAAAAAAATTTATATAAATAATTGTCCAAGAGATTAACAAATCGAACTGAGTTAGTTTACTATAAAAAAATAGTACATAAACCCATAAGAATTGAAAACCAATAATTCCTAAATACATTACTTGAATGAGTTTTCAATTGATAAGTGGAAAGTTTAGAGCGTTTAGGGTGTAAGCAAGTTGCATCAAATTTATCGCAACTTTTCTATAAAACAAAATTGCAAATTAAATGAAGAAGAATAAAAATGAATCTATTTAATTTTGCAGAGGAATGATAAAGGATGGAGCGTATAAAATTTGAAGATGATGGACAAATTCACAATTTTCTCAATGTCAATTGGAAAATGATATCATGATCAAAGAAGTGATAGAGATCAACAGTAACATTAGCCCTGGCCTGCCCCAAATTTGTTGGGCCTATTGGTCTATTCCAGGGCCCATAGACCCACAACATCTCTCTTCAGTTCTGCAAATAAACATGCTACCAACTCTCTCTCTCTCCCAATGACTTGGGAGGGAGTGTGTTGTGCCAATGACTACATTATAATTAAGAAAACTGTCTCTCTCTCTCTCTCTCTCTCTCTCTCTCTCTCTCTCTGTATTTGATATAGTGTGTTCGAAAAGGTCTTCAAAAAACTTGACCAACCAAGCTATTCTGTGGTTCTTACGTTGTAGTCTAACCTTTTTTGGGTTGTAAGCAAGCTGGAAACTTTAAGCTCTGTTTTAATCCTATGTATATGCCTACTAAATTGATCGGAAACCAGAAGCATAAAAAATGTTGTTTTCTCCTGCACAATTCACGTGGAAACTCCCAAAAAAAACTCTAAAAACAAACATGGTTTTGAAAAAATAAATCACATTAAAGAAAACTGGACCCAGAAACGGGAGAGTTTTAAGAAGAAGGAGACGTCCAAACAGACGCAGAGAGCAAACGCTTTGATTTCCATCCTAAAACAAGCCTATTCTCACCCAAATTCTCCACTATATACCCCTCGTTGAACAGCCCCACCAACAGTCTTGCTTGGCAGTGATTGGCAAAGCTTATTCTCTCTGATCTAAACCCCGCTGCACCCAACCAGTCCCCCCACGATCCTTGTTCTTCGTCCTCTCTGGCCCGGTAGATCCGGCTCAGCGTCCCGGATATCCGAGGACCCATGAACACTCGCTCCACCAGAGCTCGAGCAGGGTAATTCATCGGAAAACCAGCTTCAAGAGAGTCGTAGATGGCGCAGTAATGGTGAAATGAGTCCATAAATCGAGACGCAAAGGTCCCGTCCGTGCGTCCCACTTCTTCTTCCACCAGAGTGACCAGTCTCGGGTTGAGGGTCTTGGATCCGGAGAGAAACGAAGCCACCGAATCGGGTGCCCGGTAGTTGAAATGAGGGAGGTGGAGCATGCAGTTTATGATCAACGCTTCTCCTTTGACTAGCTTCAAAGCGGACGGTCGAAATGTCTCCTCGGAATCCAGTCTACACTGATGAAACGAAAACGGCTGACCGATCGACGCCGCGAATGCAATTAGACGGCGGCCTGTTTCTTGCACGGTCCCGATTGAACTTCGCGCGGTCCCACTTCTCGATAGCGCGGTAATTCTAAGATGCGGCGCGAGCGTGCCGTCTTTCCTAGACACCAACGCTTGCATCAACGACGCCCATTGGATCCCCTCCATGATATCATAATCCACAATGTGGACCCTCCGATCGTCACCCGCTGCTTCAAGAATCGCTTGATTGGCCGTGAAATGACCGAACTTGACGTAGGGTGACATATCTTGAAGAAGCTGAAAAGCTGCGATCGCGTCCGTTGGATTCTGATCATGGATGTGGGGTCCACAAGTAATGAACCGGTTGTGGGACCTACTGTTTGAACCGGAACTGAGCCGGGTTCCCTCTAGCAAACCGTACAAAGCTTCGGTGAAATACGCAGCAAGCCTTTCCATGGTGGTTCCGTCGGAGAGAGAGACCAACTCTTTCAGCCGAACCAAAATCACCCGAGCAAGCTCCCGTCGTTCGTTAGCTCCGAATCCGATGATGGCCTCGGCGGCGGCGATCAGGAGGTGAACCAGTCTCAACCCTTTGACATCTTCTCCTCCTCCATTAATGGCAGTTTCTTCCTGATCCTCCACCAACATCATCTCTGTACTCGAACCCGAAGAATTGCAGTTGCTTGAAGATGGAGGGTAAACTCGCTCTTCCTCAAAAATGGATTCCATAAAGTCTTTGAAGTCATCGTCTTGACAAGCAGAGAAAGTATCCCAATCCACCATGGGCGACCAGTTGCTAGTCCAGTTGTGACCATCAACTCCCTCTTCAATGGTGGTTCTGCTACCAGAACTATACCCAGATAAGTTTTGGTGATCCCAGCCGGAATTCTCCATGGCTAAATCCATAGCTGACCCAACTACTCGGATCATCACACTACTGGTTTGTTATGGCTCGAGGTTTGGGAACAATAGGAGAGAGAAAGAGCTGGAGAGAGAGCGAGAGAGAGAGAGAGAATGAATGTTGGATTGATTGCTTACAAGGTATATTTAAAGAATTATTTGTGCTATGTGCCAATCTGTCCACTTAGTTTCGTTTTTTATAGACTATGTAATTTATATTCGGCCACGATCTATGAAGGATTAATCTCTCTTATTTTTTAACTTTCTTAATATTTACTCTGACGACCCCAATCTTTTCATTATTTTGAAGATAACACCCATCGTAATGCCTTTTAATAATCCACATTAAACAGCTCATTCAATCATATAAAATAAATACTTCAATTTAGGGTGGATAAACAAATAAAAATTAGGGTAGAACTATTTGCAGGTTATGTAATTTAAAACAATTAAAGATCCACTTTCTTAATTATAGCAAGCTCAAGCTAATTTATTCCTCGTGTCTTACGAAATATTTGGGATGAGACGCTGGCGCAAGAACCTTCATTCTCATTAGAAGGTCGAACCAAAGACCTATGGAAGTCGGGGGTACCCCTCCTCCCAACTTTATATGCTTCTGCGGAAGAACGCAACATAATTTTCGTTTTAACAAACACTTTTCTTCAAATTCACGGTCTTCTTCGGCCTAATACTTGTCGATCATCTCATCGACATAGACCTCCATTTTCTTGTTAATCATATAATGAAAGAACGCAGCCCTAAAAACAAGCTAAAATTTGATTTTTGGTATTATATTTGTCTTTTTAAATCCTTTCATTTTAAATATTTATGTCAAGTTGAGGTGAATAAATTAAATTATTCAAATATAAATGGAAAATAAATTAAGAGAAGTTATATTTTATTATCACAGTAACCAGAATCTTCATTTATCGGTTGGTAACTATTATTCTAGTCGTGGAATCTTTGAAGAATCTAAAAAGGAAACTGAAGAATCTAATTATTTTCAGTTTCAGTAGAAGATACTGTAATTAGATTGATGGGAAATGAGCCATGAAGTGAAATATATGCAAAATAAAGGGTCCATTAGGGCAAATTCTCAAAGTTTTTATATCTCTCTCTCTCCTCAGTGTAACTCTCTAGAACTTTGTCGGGTTAAAGAACAGGGCGCCGGAGCCGTCTATAATGGCGTAGAAATCATCAAACGAAAGTGAAGTTTGTGAAAATGGCTTTCGAAAATGATGTTAAGATAAGCTCTAAACCCTAACAAAACAAGAAAACTTAAACCCTTTTATGATTAGATTAATCCATAATCTTTGGCTTATCTCGATTTTAACATTCATCTACGTTTTATTCTGCGGCTGCGAACTTGTCTAACTGTATTTGTGACGGGTTCAGTTCAAACTAGTAAACTAAGATTAATCCTTAGTTGTATATTCAATTCATTTATAATTTATTTATTAAACAATAAAATGCATGGCCGACGGGTCGATATTCTATAGATTGTGAAGGTTCAACTGATACGAGTGGAGGTGTACAATCTCACGTATTTGGGGAGAGTAAATATTGAGTGTTTGATAAGTATGGTTATTATCTCTATCAGAACAATGTGTTTTAGGCTAACCTCAATGACAAATTTATACGAGCTCCGGTATAAAGTAGACAATATTGTACTTGAAACACTGAGGGACTCCACATGACCCTTGAACATTACGGTGAATAACAAGTAGGTTTTTGTAGTTTTTTAAGTCAAACAACTCTCTGAACTTATGTGCTTTAACAATTAAATTCTCGTTATTAGAATTGATATAAAAGAAATCACGGTTATTTCAAGTAATTCTATGTTCTTAGATTTTCAGAGAAAAATAACCAACTATTTAAAAAATTGGCCAATAGAGGTTGATATCATCACCAAATTCGTCTTTTATTTTGAATTTTTCAACTTATTTCTCTCTAAAAATCGCTAAAACTGTTACATCAAGAGTTATTTTCTCTAAATCGTCCAACAAAGAAAGCGCGACAAAAAACATAATTTCTTTTACGGCAACCTTGATGATGGTGTTAATTCCCCTGCATAGAAATAGAAGAATCTACTTATTTTTCACCCCTAAGTTTAAGCGAAAATATACAGTTTATCCTTAATTGAACATAATTACACGTGCTTAGGTTATCGTCACAACATTCACTTGTGATCTTTAAATGCTGCATTGTCTAAACCAAAGCTAACACACCATCAACAGGAACAAAAAGAAAATCAAATTTAACCCCTATTGTGGTTACACTGTAAAAACAATTAATAAGATTCAAATATGGATTAAGTTATAGACAAATCATATTCTAACGCGTGGGTATGTCAGCATAATTTAGGGTTTGACATACTTATATATAAGTGCGTGTGTTAGATATTCTTAAATGAAATAAAGTGAGGTGTCACATCAATAGACTAATTTATACAATATTATATTTTTTGACCACATAATTATTTTTATTTGTTTAGAAAAAGAAAACCACCAACTCAGTTTCTTTCAATGCATCTGAACATTTAAAAATAATAATAATAATTATGACGTCAGTTACACATTTCCTATTAATTTATAACAAATTAAGATAATATATTATGATTTTATTAAAGAAATATGTTTTGGAGGAGTAAATATTCAGCAGAATATACCTTAAGAGTGGCAATAATAAATAGAAATGAACCAAAACATCAATTATTGAAAGTACAAATTTCATGTAGTACGATTAGTTTTGATTTTGTCTCTCTTCGATACTGAAACTATTAAAATTGACTCCACAATTACTATAATCAAGGTTTGTTGTAATAAGATTGGATGACTAGAATTATTGATATACATGTTCACACACATCCATAATATTCGAAGAAAATGTTACAAAAACGTAAAAGTTTCGAAACTATGAAGAATTTTGATATAAAAGTTACGTCTGCTTTATCTATGCAGGTCCGGGTTTCATTACGATCGAAGGACAAGTCTTTTCAACCCGTTAAACTTAAGGCGCTCATTGATTGTATTGAATAGTTGAGTAAAGTGAATACGAGTCCTTAAACTTAGAGGAAAAGACCAAGTCATTGAATTTTTTCTAGGCAGATAAATCCATTAACTAGAGGGCGTTAAAAAGTGTAAGCTCAAGTCATTAGGGTCCCGTAAATGTGGAGTTTTTTTTTTTTTTTTTTTTTTTTCACGCGGCGTCTTCTATCTTCTCTATTGGGTGATTTTTGGAGAAAAATTGCGATTTTGGCAATGAGATGACTTCCATATGAGATTTTTGCCATGCTATCTAGCTTCCAAGGTCAAATATCTCATCTAAAAATCGCATTCTTGTTAAAGTCTTCATTTCTTTTTATAAATCGTCCAACATAGAAGATAAAAGACATCATGCAAAAAAAAAAATGATTGTATTAATAGCACCTCTAACGATATGAATTTAATTGTTACGGCTATAAATTTCAGGGTTTCCTAAAAAAAGAAATATTTGTTATTTACTTTCAAATTTAAGGGATACAATACACTTTACACTAGATAGTATATATGGATATTTAAAGTATAATATATATATATATATATAAAAGTATACACATGTCAAAATACGTAGAATACCAATAAATTAATCTAAATAAGTAAGTAAACTAGATAAAAAAAAAAACAGGTAGCAAATGTATATGGACATTAAACTAGCCAATGTTCTTCCATTATATATATACATATACACATACATACATACATATATATATATATACACACATATACATACATACATAGATACACACACATAAACAGTTCATAAGAAATGAAAGCCATGTCTCATAGCCTTTATGTTGTAGAGGGATAATTTAACGAACCTAACAAGTTTTAAAAAATAAAATAATTAATAGGAGCTTGAATCAGCTTGGTTCTTTCTTTGTCTGAATGCTGAAGCTTTAAATAATATAATAAAAATAAATAAATAAATAATAGTCATTAAATACTATTATTTTCCACGGCAAGTACGCCTTATGTCTTTAAGATAAGAGTTCCATATTGTCTTTATTTATTTTATTTTTTATTAATCCAATCAATCAGGAGAGTCAATGCAGAGCTCATTGGTTCATTTTTCTTTAACAAAAAATAAACCAGAGAAAACGTAAATATTGCTACGTGTCCAAAAAAATGTTACACGACTACGTGACAGAAAAAATGTTACATGACATGTGCATAACCTAATCACCTACTATGATCTTTCCAAATTTACTAAATTTCTTGAGAACAATGTTTTAATTTATTGGATCTGAACAGTCCATTTGTTAATGGATGATTCAGATCCAATGTTCTGACTGCAGAAAAAATAAAATAAAAATGGTATATACTGGGTATGAACCAAGGAATATGTTTTAATTGACAAAAATTAATCCAACCAATCTCCTCTGGAATTGCCTTCAATCAATTTTTAAAGTAATTTGCTATGAATTCAATAATTAGTTTAGATTCTTCAATACTTGCTTCTTGGACACATGTTGCTAGTGGATCCATGCATGAAAACATATATATGTATGTATGTGTTATGCACAATTCTTTTCTGTTTTTTTTTTACGATCATTCATGTCAAAATAACTGATGGGTATGAGAATTCGTTAGCATTTGCTCCCATCTTAAGGATCACTCTCGTCTAGAACGAATGGTAATGAAGTCTTATACCCATGAGTTATTTGGACAGGAATGATCGCAAAAGAGGATTTTTCAATAGCATTCGATCTGAACGAGATAGATCGCTAAGTTAGGAGATGACAGATGGGACGTGTTCGAGTCCAGATAGTGAAACTAAAGCAATTCTGGTAGGTATTGTAATACGTGCAAATAGAATTATATGCATACACAAGCACTTGTACGTAAAAGGGTATGTAAATTACAATACAGACACAAGTATACATACTCGTATGTGCATATTTATACGTAGAATAACTCATAACATATGCCATAGTGATTAATGTTTGTTGAACAACCAGCAAAACACACGGCAGAAGGAAAAAAGAGAAAAGCACACTGCTTTGTCTTCCTCGCTGTCTCTCTCGGGTTTAGGCTTGAAGCTGAAATAAGTAAAGACATTCAAGTAGGTATTTAATATTTTTAGTGGAAGGATCTTATAGTATATTCTACTTAACTCTGTATTTTAATCAATATTATGAACGAGTGGGTTGTGTTAGGGACGTCAGACTCAACAAGAAAAGGAGCAGGGAAGAAGAGTATCAACAAGGCTGAAGAGGGACCAATCAACTTAACCATGTCCATCGAAAGAATTTCACGGAGGAGAAATCTATTTATAAATCTGTCAATTTTTACTCTCTCAAGCGATGTGAGATTATGCACTCTTATTGATATGGACTGAGGTCTTACAATCAATAGAATCTTGAATCATTGTTGTCTTCACATGACAGACTATCACAATAAGAAAAAAGAATATCAACAAGGCCGAGCAAAAACCGATCAACTTAACTATGTCAATATGAAGAGTTTCATTAATTAGCTTGGCTAATTAGTCTAAATCATAGATTATTAAGCAAGAAACTAGGCATGTCAGTAGGTTTCTATCTTTGTTCTTGGGCAAACATGAAGGAAAGTGACTAAGAAACAGCCTTCTACCTTCATCTTACGTGTTGGAGCAATAGTATATTGTTAAGTTATGAGGTCTATTCTTCCAAAACTAAACTTTATACGTTCTATTTTAGCAAACGTCATGCTATGATTGAGCTTCTTATTTTATTTAATTACTCTATGATCATATATAGTTACATAAAGTAATTTAATTGTTTGTTTTTTTGGGTTAACGTAATATAATTGTCATTTACAATAATCATCTACTCTTTGCTTTGAATTTGAGAATAATTTAAGAGGGTTGAGATCATCAACGTGGAGTTCTCTATGTTGGATTTTATTAATAAATTGTTTAATGTTTGAGAGAGTCATAGTGGGTGATGTTGATGTTCATTTTTATTTTCAAAAAACCCACCCTCTAAAGGCGAATTAATTCACTAATATCAACCATATGGTAAATAGAATGTCACATTTTTGAACTTTTAAGAATTTAAAACTCTCTGCAACCCCTACTACTAAGGGGTGGGCGGACAGACTCTACCCACCAAATGAATCGATCATGCTTACACAATTTCACGAACGTCAGGTAACAGTTCAATTCACAGTTGTAAGGGTCAAAACCCATGAAATCTGAGAGCGAACCACGAACCAGAAATCCGACCAAAACCGGTTAAAACTCAATCTAAAATCTAAAGCATCGACCCATAACCAAAAATCAGCCTCATACGCGGCCAAACTTCAACAATTTGTCCAAAAGCAACTAAAAGTACAAAGTTCTAAAAAAATAAATTTTTTAAAAATTTTGAAACCTAACCAAGACCAAACAGTATTTCAGGTTTCAGTTCCAACACCTCACGAGTCCGATTCTGTTTCCCGTCCAAATTTGGGAACCATGGGTCGATCCCAGTTCCAGCGTGAAACTGGACCAACCCTGACCGTTTCATGGGTCATGGTTCCACCCTTATTTCTACTAATACTGGATAACATAATCTGAAAACAGTTTTTGAAAACAAAAAACTCGGTTCAAACTGTTCTCTAAAAAGAATATAGACTCTTGTGAGAGTATCTACCAAATAGGCAATGTGCTGCTTCTTCTCAAAACACACCCCCAAAAGGCAAAATTACTTGATTAATATCAACTACATAGTATATAAAATGTGTCGTTTTAAGAAACTAGAAACCCTGAAGCTCCATCATAATGCAAACTTCTCTACTAATAGCCGACAATATAATCTGAAAACAGCTTTTGAAATTGATAAACTCCATTCAGACTGTTTTCAAAAAGAAAAAAGGAGAGTGCTGTGAGAATATCTCTACTAAACAGGATATAAGCTTCTTATATTGTCCCAGCAGAAGTTACAGCATGGAGTATTTAACTGATGAGTTTTGAATACATAAACCAAATTAAAAAAGAGGTAAAATGAACTCGGCTTTGATTCGTGTCACCCTGATGGAATTGACCAACCAAAAAAAATGGCCTTTTTTTTCCAGGTAGCAGATTTTGTAGGGGGGAAAACAGCCACGAACTTATAAATCAAACTAAGAACTTTTTCAACATCCCTTTATCTACACTTCCACCCTTTCTTCTCTTTCTAATATTTTACTTGATTCATACACTAATATCTTATCTACAGTAAAGCTATGGCAATTTTGAAGACTTCAAAATTTTACCTCAAGTATGAGCTCATGAATAATCTCACTGAAATATCGATCGGTCCATCATCCCCACCGACTGGGTGAAGTACGACTGGAATTGTAGAAAGCAGTCGAACTGTAAACGGGAAAACTTTGGGATCTATTTCAGTCTTGAAAATACTAGATTTGACAATATTATCTCCTACTGGAGTTGAAACGGGCCAGCTTAAACTTCCTTCAACTAGGCCATGTTCATATGTAAGGTCACTAGGAGAGACCACTAGTGCAGCTTCTTCAAGTGCCCTCCATTTACTTGGGTTACCTCTCTTATTTGTGCGCTTGTTAGCACATAAACTAAGAATCAATGAAGACGTAAGGTCAAGCCATTCCACTATCAAGCCTTCAACTTCATCATAATATATTCGCCGCTCGATCTGACACCAAGTTGCCATAAATATGGATAAAAACGCTTGGTGTTTTACCAAAATTTATATAGATACAAGGATTTTGATAAATAAATAACTTACAGCGAGCCTGTGAACATAAACTGACATAAATCTCGGTCCAAGACCCATAACTCTTGCATTTGTGATTAAAAACTGCAAAATGTAGAGGTGTATAATCAATTTTAGAAAACAAAAGCAGCATTTTAAAGAATGAGTTATGCTGCACCTAATTTTACATATAGTGGAATACACATGAAAGACTTGAGGGGCTAACATGTATAAAGAACAGTTTAAAAAATGGATAAATTGCGTATATTGTATTTTTTACCATTGATACTAGATGATAAAATTAATAGCATCAGCGAAACAGAAACACTATATAGGGTAAGAGATCGAGTATTAAACATAGTTACCTTTCCAGTTTATAATAAATAAATATGAAAAATGTGAACAAAGTAAAACTCAACGTCGTCATTTTTTTCCCTTATTAACAAAAAAAAATATTTGTAATACAAAATAAATATGTACAGGAAGGTGAGCTAAGAAACGACTTCTTCTTAAAACACCCCATCTTAATCAAGTCAATTGTATAGGAAGGTGAGCTAAGAAATGACTTCATCTTCTTAAAACACCCTATCTTAATCAAGTCAATTGTGCGTGAAATGTTAATGTTACCGAAATACACAAATATAAGGTAAAGGTGGAGGAGAGAGAAATGTCACAAACTAATTAATTGCATAAGAGGAGAAAAATCGAAGAAAACATACCTCATTTTTCTTCAGCATAGCCCACATGTAGAGTTTATCACAGGAATTCTTAACACGTCGACTAGCCAGTTTTCTTTCATTACAATAGGCAGCAATATTAGCCAGTGGTTCGGTGCAGGGAACTCTCTGCCTATGCGCTGCAGCAGATAATGCTTCCCTCACCTCCATGGATTCTGCAGCATTTTTATCAAAAGGAAGACCAGTAAAACACCTTCCACTTATCTCCATACTCCTATTTACTTTCTGAAAGGAACTTTGATCCTTCAAAATCTTCTCAGCCTCCACAGCAGCAGCAAGAAGTCGATGCACTATAATATCAGGATATCGTCGTAGTGGTGAAGTAAAATGAGTGTAAAGTGGAACAGCAAGAGCGTAATGATTCCAATCTTTTACATTGTCTTTAATCTCTCCACTGCAGAAGTAAATCGCTAGTTCCATTGGCCTTGAAGCATAGGAGTTCAGAATATCAAACAATACTGAATCATTCTTGAGTTTTTGCTTAAGTCGCTCCAAAGACTGATTGAACTGGCCAGAAGAAGAAGCATCCAACTCTAAACTATGTTTCAAACAAAACGCTTCAAACTCTCTCAGCTTCCTAATATTAGGCTCAGGGTGTCTCCTAAGCAGTGCACTATCAGAAAAAGCCCTAGATATGACTTCAGCAGCTGTTGTATTTGCCAGAAGCATAAACTCCTCAACAAGAAAGTTTGCGTCATTCCATTCACAAAGCATGCTATCATATGGGATTCCACACTCATCCAGGACAAAAACTACTCTGGAGCTTTCAAGTTGTAGAGCGCCATTGCTAATCCTCTTCTTTCTTAAAGCTTTCGAAATATCATTCAGGATCTTGACAGATGTTACTACATCATGCCATTGAAATTGACCATGCAATTGGGGATAGACATTCTTCGAAATTACAGAACTCTCGGCATCAAATAACCCATCAATAATGTATTGAGCATGTTCGTACGAAAGCTTGCAACAAGATTGTATCACTGTACGACCAATCCAACGGTCTATAAGATCCCCAGTATGATCAAGGTCAAAAAGTAAAGAAAATGCTAATCTATTCTCGCCAGGATTTAGTGAACCCATATTCTCAGAAACTAATGGAGGCAACATTGGTACTTTGCGGTCCACCAGATAGACACTTGATGACCGCATTTGAGCTTCCATGTCCAATGCAGTGTCAGGTAATACAAAATATGACAAATCTGCAATATGTACACCTATCCTGTAAACGTTATTAGCTAACACTTCAACTGAAAGAGCATCATCTAGGTCAGTCGCAGTTGCAAGATCAATAGTAAATATGCATAAATTTCTAAGGTCTTTTCTTCCGTGATATTCATTGAGTGGGACCTCCCAAGTACCATGTTGAAGCCAAGGAAGTAAATCAGAAGAAAATTCGGATGTACGGATATTATTTTCAAACAATATAGCATTAATATGTGATTCAATTTCTCCTCCTCTCCCAAATATATGCAGTATTTGGGCTTGTGGAATAGAACTTTCCTCTGCCCAATCTCCAATTCGTACTCCTACCAGCTCACTTTTGACTGTTGCATCACCTTCCTCTAACCTCTTCTTGATGCAGTCAGGTAGATCTCTCACAAAAACCATCATTTCTGGAAATCTAGGGTTGGTTGGTGTCAGCTGGATGAAATCATGGTCAGAGAATGAAAAAGAGGCATTGTTCTTCTTCACCTCTTTCTGATATTCCATGTAAGTTACATTGAGATATCCAACAACAGTATCTCGTTGGCGAGACCTTTCAATGATTGCTACAACCCTACCAGTCGGTCTTTTCGAAGGAAATGAACCAATCGTATCACACAAATTTTTCAGCACATTTGAGAAGTGGCATCCATCTAACAGATTGTCACAAGTTAGAGGCTGGCACTCATTAGAGACCTCCTTGGAAGGAGATTGAGAATATAAATAGCTACACTCAAATTCACCATCTCTCTTGCACTTGCCTTTGCAATTGGGAACCTCAATTTCATTATCTTCAATGAGTAAATCACTATCTTTTCCCGTAGCTTCATTGTTAGATACCTCAATTGACCCCCTCATTTTGGTCCATAACATTACAGGATCTACCTTCACTGCAACCACGTCCCCTTCCAACTGCATGAAACAGTAATTATAGAGCAATCAAAGCCCAATACCCAGAAGAAAGATCGAAAATATAAGTATATATGTGGATAATTTGATCAATCTCCCATGCCAGAAAGTGAATAGATGCTCAGCCACTAGTTATCCGATAAATGAACACAAGAATGTAAATATTGAACATACACGACCAGACTTTAAAAGGATAAAATAACAAATAAGACAACACACTTCATGCAGTTGCAAAAAAAGTAAAATTATTTCTGAAAAGGAGATTCTACATTGATCCAAACTCTGTCCTCTTCTCGTACACAAGCAACTCTGTAAAAAGATATTGACTAGCATACTAACAAAACGTCAAAGCATGTGTACTCTTTGATGACAAAAATGAAGAGCATATATGAATGTAATACTGAGCATAAATAGGCATGTGACTTATGTCTAAAGATGTTCTCAAATTCTAAAACCATTGGCTTTGAAGAAAAGAAACACAGTCTCAATAACTTCAAACTTACAGCTCTATTCTGCAAGGAAATTCCATTAACGAGAATATCTGTTGGCACACCTTCAATTTTGCAGTAGGCCTGCCAGTATAATGCAGAGTTCGTTTAAGTTTTGGTATGACCTACCAGTATCTTGGACAGATCTATGAACAATAGAAACAGAAATTTTCACATACCTCAAGCTTATTATAAGCATTAACACGGAAAACTGCTTTAAATACATCACCTTTCTGCAAGTTATGAAACACCATAGTGGTGAATAATTTTTTCATACTACAAAAAATTATTTGATTGTCATTACACCAGTCAAATAAAGTATGAGCATTTTCCCGTTACAACACATTTAAACAGGGTTTCTGACAGACCTGAATAGCCCCATTAATAGCATCCATGGACCAGTGTGGAGAAAAATATTTCTTTCGAGTATGACCATCAACTTGATTTGAAGGAGATAAACAATTATTTGTATATGGTCCAAGATAGCCAATATCACTGGAATGGGATTTTGACTGTGCACTTCCATGACCATTAGAAGAAACACACTCATTTTTTGCGATTTGAGAGTCCATTATTACCCCTTGATCAAGTTGAGAACATGATTTTGAAACTACACTTCCACTGTCATTAGAAGAAAGGTGTTGATTTTTTGAGATTTGTATCTCCGGTATATCCCCTTGTTCACTGATGTACATAGTTGGCAGAGAACTAAAAGAAACATTGATTTCACTTGTCGGCCCATCATCAACGGGAGAGAGAGTGTCAACTGTACATTCTTTTAAAGAAGGATCATTCAAAGGTCCTGCCCCATGGTTAACTATTCTGACATTTTTTAAGCACGCTGAGGCCGCCCCATTTATTTCATTGATTGAACCACAAGATGCTGACAAGATAAAGGAAGAAGACATACATCAACATAAAGAAAAAAAAAGGGGGAAAGTTTAAACATAGTGTAAGAAATCATATTTGGTAAAGAAGAAATTTGCATCATAATAACAAAAAATTAAAGTCAACAAATAAGCAAAAGAAAAAAATTGTGTTTCTATCTACCAAATATGTACAATCCAAAGTGGCACAACAAGCATAAGACCCCTCCCTCATACCTCCCTATCAGTTTTTTACTCATTACATCTGAATCAAATAAACCTAGTTACACGGCAAAACAGGTATATATATATATATATATACAGGAAAAGATTCTCGCACAATAACATCTGTTCAAACAAGAAAATTACTGAGATTCCCATAGGCATGAACATGAAGACAAAAGCGAATGAACCACATTTTAGTCCCATGTTAATCCTTTCTTAAGCACGCTCTTCCTTATCAAGGCACCTACCTACCAAATGCTACTTAATCGAACAAAAAAATTACTAATTCAAAAGATAATACAGAGCATAGACTAGTAAGAAACTAGACAGAGAAACCCGATGTAAGAGAAGAGGCGCTCTGCTTAGATCGACGAGTAGATCGGCGCTTCTTCTTCTTCTCCTTATCGCCATTATCGACTCTCTCGATCATGTGTTGCTCAACTTCACCTCTCGTCATTAATTAATAAATAAAAAAAATCCGAGCTCCACATAAACGGAAGCAAGAGATTCAACTAGAAAACGAATAATCTAGATAAAAAATCTCTGATAGGTCCCGAACCATTAAAACACGTTCGTGAGAACCGAATAGTAGAGGAGAGAGTTGGGAGGAGAAAAGAGAAAGAGAGGGAGAGGGAGAGGGATGAGGTTTTGTAAAAAATAGTGGAAGTTGCAGGGGGGAGTATAAAGAGAAGAGGAAGAAGAAAGTGACGTGAAGATTGGTCGGCGGACATTGGCGCCGACTCGAGATGCTTTTGTTTTTCTCCTCCACCCATTCACCTTTTTTTTCTTTCTTTTTCCCTCTTTTTTCTTTTTCTTTTATTTTATTTTTATTGTTTTTTTCCTTCCATTTTTCTCATTATTGAACCATTAAAACTCCAAACTTACTAAATATATGCACTTAATATCTTATTTGAATAGCGAGATCATTAACAAATTAAACTTTGAATTATGTTTTCTTTTTACGTATTGAACATTCAGCTTTTAACTATTAGTGATTTTCACATTGTCGTTATTTTATCCGTTTAATTCAACATGTACATCCCATATTTTCTATTTAACCAGTTATTTTCACTCGTCTTTTGACCATTTTATGTTTTATAATTCAATTTCGAAATCTATTAATCCCTTATCTGACAAATTCAACTATATCAATCGTGCGATATAAACCATCGAATGGGTTAAAAATCGAGTTATAACATCTGATTTAAATGAAAAAATGTGGTATGCACGTGCTGAATTTAACAAATAAATTGACGACAATAACAATATTCAAATTGGTGTTGATAGTTGAATGGTGAAGGTTCGATTTGTAAAAAAAAAAAAAAATACTAAGACGTAATAAGTAAATGATCCCAAATATTAATGTCTAAATTACGTTTTACCCTACAAGTAATATTATATTTACTCTTAGATAGCGGTTTTGATTTTTTATTTAATGAACAAAATATTATTGAAAATACAAAATATTTAGATACATTTTATTTTTCTAATTTAATAGCATGACAATTTTAATTTTACTAGAACCACATCTTCGAAACGTCGCAAACTCAAAAACAACAACTTGCCCTTGAATTATAGACCTACTCTTTGAAATCGAAACACTTTCAATCTCAATGAATGGAGCAATGATTTGAGTCGACAAATCGAATCGAATATTGAAAGTTTTATTTATTCAAAAAATAATAATTTAAAGTATAATATAAATAATTAAAAATTTGTTTATTTATGTCTATCAATAAAAATGAGACACCTGTCAATAATTCGAGATGACGTAGATCCAACCAATCAAAATGGTCGATTGGTTTTCTATAAGAGAGAAGTCTCCGCCTGGTCGCCTCCCCACTACGATTTCGACGAATCGAGGAGCGTTGTATGTGGTGTCGGATTCCTTTTCTCGAGAAGACTCTGGAACTTCCGCCATGGCTTACGTTGAACGAGGTTTCTTTCTTCCATCTCTGCGAAATTATTCTGATTAATTTTGTTTTGATTTGTAATTGAAGTCTCCGTATTGTCATAGGGATTTTAGCTCCTGATTTTGAGTTTCCTGCAATGATTTGGTTATTATTGTTCCTTTCCGATTTCGGTTTGCGTTTTCAATTTCACTTTCGTTCAAATTTTTTGCATTGGGAGTTTCGATTTTGTATTTGGACTAAGCTAGCTTCGATCGTTGAGATTCTTTTTGGGAGTTGGTGTTGTATCCTGAATATATTTTCTCAATTGTTTTACGATTGAACTACTAATTTAATTTAGGATTAAAGTATGGTATTTTCTTTGGAGCCTTGGAGGGGTATAGACAAACGAAACGTCTTTGCCTTTTAACTTTTTTCGTTTTTAGATGATTTTTGTTGCTGAAAAATGTTTTCTATTCCTTTGTTAGCACTTGACTTCTCTTTGTTATACCAAGTTCTAGCTTTCTTTCTCTTTCCGTCCCTCTCAAACGTTGGTTGTGGGATAGTTCTCAGCTATCCAATTTTTTATAACCCAAAAAAAGTTCGATATAGATATCCAAGTATGTTTTCAGTGACTAATTTTTTGACTAGCTTGTTCTACTGAAACGGTAGAATGAGATTTCCTAAAGCAATTTTGTGTTTTTTTTTTTTTTTTGTTTAAAAATGAAATGGGTGAAAAACAATCTACTAAACGTACTAAAATGTCTTTATTGGTTTTGTATATAGTTTAGAAGTCTAAATTTAGAGTGCCATGGGTTGCTTCAAACTGCATCAGGGTTGAATAGGTTTTTATATGCTATTTGAGACTCCTGTTTTCTCTCAACTATGAAGCTGCATCAGTTGTATTGTACACATGGAAACTGGTGAAATTGGCGTTTCTATCTTTTTTCCTGGTTATGAGTTTTTGATCACGCAAAAAAAAAAAAAAGAACCTTGAGGCTTTTATGCTGATACATATGGTCAGTTTGTCATTTATTTTGGTTAGTAACTGATGATAGTTTAATGGATGCCAAAAAGCCAAAGCTGTTTAGATCTTGATTTTGCATTCTTTGCAAAGCTACAATAATATATTTTTAGTTTCATCAAACAGGATTTCTCATGTTTTTTAAATTTCTGGGAGGAAAATAATCAACTACTAGGTACATTAATCTTGTCAGGTGAGGTAAAATCCAAGAGATCCATATGGCGGCTCAAAACTTTCACTGATCTCTTCTGGGCAATTGTTAACATAATTGGAGTGTTCTTTTCCACTATGTTGTCGGTGAGAATAGTTGCTTTAATCCATTTGAAAGTTCAAAATATTGTTAAATACCATTGAAGTAAGCAACCTCGTGTTTCCATTATTTAGATGGAGAAGTCAGAAGCCTACAGAAAAGGCTCTGGCGGTGGAAAGAAATGGGACGGTGGTGGTGCAGGAGGTCCTAGAGGGGGACCATATGGCGGTCCTCGAGGTCCTCCTCGAGGACTAGATAATGTTAGAGGAATTGATCATAGTAAGTTGTTTTGGCTCTTTCCTTTCTGCCTTTATATTTCTAAACTTGTTTGTCCCCTGCAATTCATCTACTCTATCCTCCAGGTTCCCTACCTGCATGTGGCTCCTGCTGTGGCTAAGTCTCGTTGGCTCTACTCTAAATTTCTGGTGTGTGAGTTTCTTTGTCGTTTATGTTTAGTGTGATATATTTCAATCTCAAAGTTGTCGGTAAATTATCTTTTTTTTTTCATGGACCTTGTGAAACCATGTTCTCAGCTCTGAAAACAAAAATCTTAACCTCAGTCTTTACTGAATTAGTGCTTGAAGGTGCAAGTTTCTTAATTGGCTCTCTACAACTGCACTTACTGTATCTTGTTTTCCCGAGTAATCCTATGTTTCCACTTTGGATTACAATTTCACGCGATGACGTAAGTACGATGTGATGCTTACGTATCATTCACTTATTGATTTTTGTAATTAATTATGTTAAATATTTATTTTATACCATAATAATTGTATCTATGACTTATGAGGAAATTACATTTAAAGTCACGTTTAGATTTACTTTTTAATTTTACGCTCTAAATTTTATTTTCTGGTGTGTCGACCATCAGTTGGTATTAGTAATATATTATTTTAATTATTTATTATATATCTTAATTATTACACTAAGTGATAAATATATTATTTGATGGAACAAGTTTTGGTTGACAATTTTAATTTATAGGAACTTATTACTATCAGTGAATGGTTATGAACTTAATTCACATCATTATATAAAAGATTGAGAATTTTGAACCCCAAATTTTGCTTTGTGTGTATCCATCCATTAATATTGTTAAAGGAACGACAATTGCATAATAATTTAAATGACGATTTATAAACAAATGTCATCTCGATCGAGTAATGTGTTTTTTCACACACAAAAATTGCATTTTCTGCAATTCAATTAATTTTTAATAATATTTAGGTCTAATATTTTCTAGGCTAAAGCACCACTTACTTTTGAGATTTGTTTCCATAATAACATGAAATAGGTCACAAAATGTATGTTAGTTCCAATTTAATCCTTTACTTTTTTGATACTGACATTTTAACCAGTCACTTCTCCATTCTTTTTAATTTTCTCTTAATTATAATGTACTATTAGGTAGGGGTGGGCAGAACCGGCCCGGAACCGCAAAACCGGACCGGACCGCCGGTCCGGTCCGGTTCTCGGCCGGTTCTCTCTCCCGTGGGACCGGTTCCGGTTCCACTAATTGGAGAACCGGGAACCGCGGTCCGGTTCCCGGTTCCCCATGCCGGTCCCGAGAAATCCCACGGGAGACCGACCCATGGGTCGGCCCGGTGGATTATCCGACCCATGGGTCGGCCCGCTTAAATAAAACCTATTTCATTTTCGGAATTAAAATGTAAATAAAAAATCATTTCTTCACTTTCACTCTTTCAGCCTTCAGTGCTTCACCTCCAGCGACACCGACAAGCGAGCGAGTCGCCGACGCCGAGCCCTAGCCCCTGAACTCCTCATTTCCTTTCACTCCTCAGTGGCTCAGTACCGACGACCCGTCCCCGACCCCAACCGGCGACCTGCGTAGTGCGATCTGACCAACGGAACAACTCCGATTTGAAAGGTTAGTTTTCTGTTTTCATTCAGCCATTCCAGAGGCCAAAGGGGCAGTAAAAGCCATCAGAAGTGAAGCCTTCTTCAGACCTTCAAAATCTGGAAAAGATGAACGTCCAGTTGCTGCCTTGCGAAGGTAAAATTCTCCAGTGCTACTCCTCGTACATTGTTTCTTTTGAAAGGAAATTGTAGTTTGTTAAACAAACGTTCTCATTTCTTCATCTTTGCTTTCTCCTTCCTCTGGAATTAGGCATATTGTTTCTTTATTATTATTATTTTTTTAAATTAAAAAAAAAATTAATATGTATGGGAGGGAACCGGTACCGAACCGGAACCGGACCGAAAATTCGGTCCGGTTCCGGTTCGGTACCGGTTCCGGCAGGGACCGGTTCCGGTTTCGGAAATTCATTTCCCGAAACCCACGGTCCGGTCCGGTTCCAGCCCAGAACCGGCCCGGACCGGACCGTGCCCAGCCCTACTATTAGGTAATTTAATAATTGAATACTATAACATGTTAATCATTAAATTTGATAAATCTCTTTTAAGAAATTAATTCATCAAATAGTTGTTTGTTGCTTTTTTTTTTTTTTTTTTTTTTTTGGAAAAGTTCAATTTAGACCCCAACGTATGGGTAGGGATAGGCAATAGTTCGGTTCGGTTCGGTTTTGGACCGAACAGAACTGAACTCATCTGTTTCGGTTTCGATTTTCGAACCTAAAACTAAAACCAAAACCGAAACCGATTGACTTATACCAGATCCAAACCGAATTTTTCGGTTTCGGTTCGGTTCGGGTCTGGTCGGTTCCACTATTGGAAGGAAAGTTAAAAAGAGGTTTTTTATTACTTGCGATTGGGTGCCAAGCCCTGAGCCTTGTTTAAGGCTATGGTTAGAAACCGGGGGTCCACTTCAATTAGTTGGGCAAATTTCACGGACCAGCGGAAACCCTACTGACTGATCTTTGCATGGTGTCTCACTGAACTTGTATCCGTCTATTCAACGCTGAGCTTAGAGAAAACAGGGAAATAGGTGTCAGTGTAGGCTCTAACCCGAAGAGGAATCAGTTGATAGCATTGGCTCTCTTCAAACATTTTGGCTTGGATCCTGTAAGCTCCTCCCTGACTTCGAACTTCAGGTTTCGGTTTTTCGGTTCGTTTCAGGTTTGACTTCCACCAGAACCAAACCCGAAAGCTTATTAGTGACCCTGACCCGAACACAAAAAATTGTTGACTTAAATAGAATTTAAGTCTAAATATGTTTTTGATGATGCTTTTTTAATGATAAGTAAATAATTTGATTATGTTGATTATGTTTAAAAGAATGAAAATATTGAATTATACATTTGATTTTAATTAGGGGTGAGCATAGTCCGGTCCGGTTCGGTTTCGAGACTGTATCGGACCGGACCGTGGAATTCAAGATTTTTATCTCGAATCCCAGAACCGGCCCGACAAGAGACTGGGACCAGACCGGACCAGACCAAAAGTTTCGGTCCGGTCCCGGTCCGGTCTCGGTTTCTCCCACTATAATGTTGAATTTTTTTTAATTAAAAAATAAAAAATTCAATATTGCACACATATTTTTCTTCCAATAAAATCACACCTAGTGAAAAGATACAAATATGGAGTATTAGGCTATGAAAAATGCACATTTATCAACAAACATAATATTACTTACACCTAAACAACATATAGGACAATAATGTACGGGTGAAGTTGTTGCCAATTGTTAGACAAAGAACAATTCTTCATTTATCAATGAAGAAGAACTACGTATCAAAGTAACTTCAAGCTTTCAATTACTTGCATGTTTGCTGCTGTACGGCTTTTCATAATCACCACTTCTGCATGATGCTTGCTTGAGACGGAGCGAGGCAGGGAGAAGTACAAATCTCTCGTGTCAGCATCTTATCCAAAAAATAAATAATTTTGAAAATAGAGCTGTAGCAGAATCTTATGCGTTGAAGGTAAAGTTGGAAGTGAATTCCCATTTATTTCATTTATTCTTTCGCCATTCTTTCATCTCTCCACCTGTAAAACTCATAATAGCAAATAGAAATATAACCAATTGATCCAACCGAAAGTCACCATAGAAGCTGAAAATCGAATGACATACAAACTCCAATTCTCAATATATTAATGTCATACACAAAGCTAATTAGTTTTGCCCCCAATCTATCACTCTGAAATAGAGAGCAACACAAATCTACAAGTACATTATTCTTGATGCATTAGTGGATAAATCTAATCAGATTTACCTTCACCATTTTGCTTCGATGCAGTCAGACAACACAAATCTACAAATCAGATTTTTTTTTGAATAAGTGTCAGTAAGAAAATCTAATCAGTTTTAGCTCCAACCGTTTGCTCTGTAATAGGCAGGCAACACAAATATACAAGTCTTACTCTCAATGCATAAGAAAGAGAACGAGTCTAATTAGTTTTACCTCTAATATTTTGTTCCAAACCAGGCAGGAAACTGTTAATGTAAATATTGTGTTGGCAAAGATTTTTTTGGCAAAATAAATTGAAGTATTAAGTTGTTTATCTTGGAAAATTAAATAATGATTACTATATTATTCAGTGCAAGGCAGACATATTTTCTGGAAATTATGTTACCAAAACTATGCAGAATATTTGTTTTTGGTAACATTGAAAAATAAGAAAAGTTGGTTATTTGGAAAGTTACTTGGCAATCAAGTTATCGATTATATTTATCTGTGGAAGGTTGATTTAAAGTTTATGAATTATGGATATCATTACACAGAGCAAGAATCGTGATCTAACTATTCTGGGTTCCAAATTTGTTTTTATTTTGGTACTTTCCATAAGTGTCATAAAGGGTGTCAAGAGTTTGACTTTTCAGATTGTGTTTCCTTTTTGCTATGCTTACTGTTCTGGAACGCCATTCTGCTGCAAATACATTTAAACAACTACTCTTCACAGAATAGGTAAGCGGTTGATTATTATTCTCTCTGATTTTCTCTTGTGTCATGTGCCGCCGGTTTTCTTTCCTCTCTTGCTTCTGCGAGTGAGTGTGTTTTTGGTTGTTTCGATCTCTATGAGATTGTTGTCTACACTCTACCTCTGTTTCTGTTGGATTTCATTGTTATACGAGTGTGGTGGTTGGTTGCGTCATATAATAACGGTTGGTGTCACAAGCGGTGTCATAGGCGCAATCCTATTTTATTCTTCATTAAAGATCAGTCTCAGGAGGAGACAGCACTGGGACTCGGGAGGAGTTCTATTAATTGACAAGGGGAGCTTGTCACTCTGATCGTGGGCAAGGGGATATTGCCGTAACACGGGTTTTGGGAGGAACCAACAACAAGGGGATCTTGTTGTTATCTGGATCTCGGGAGAGGTCGTTCTAAAGTCGAGGGGATCTCGCAAAAACAGTTTCCCTGAGGAAGTTGGCTAGAGACGGCGACAAAGATAAGATGGAGTCTTTATTTATATAAGTCCGGTTGTCTTGCAATTTTGTAAACTCATTGAAATGTTTTTAATTCTGGGCGTGGCCCCGCAGATGTAGGCTGGTTGCCGAACTGCGTTAACAATTTTGTGTCTCCTTACTTTACGCATTTTATTTTGTCCATTATTGCTGTTTACTATTGGTGTCACGATCAGTGTCACGACACCAACGTAACTAATCACGATTTCAATTGGTATCAGAGAAGGACGCCTCTGTTTCTTAGGCGGGATCCGCGGGATTTGATCGTGTGTTATTTTTGCAATGGACTCTATGAAAGAATGAGGTTCAACAATGCGTCCACCTCTATTAGACGGGAGCAACTATGCTTATTGGAAGGCTAGAATGAGGGCCTTTATCAAAGCTATCGATGAAAAAGCTTGGAAATCTATTTTGATAGGATGGGATCCTCCAACCTCTACAAACAAAGAAGGTGTTACAACTCTCAAGGCTGAAGAAGATTGGTCTCCTTCAGAAGATGCGATGGCCAACAGTAATTCAAAGGCTTTGAATGCTATTTTTAATGGTGTTGATCCTACACAGTTCAGACTTATCTCCACGTGTGAGTCAGCAAAAAGAGCCTGGGAAATTCTTCAGATCACATATGAAGGAACATCGGCTGTGAAATTATCCAAAATGCAGATGATCACTACAAGATTCGAAAATTTGAGAATGCATGAAGATGAAAGTATTGTTGAATTTAATGCAAAATTATGTGACATTGTCAATGAGGCATTTGCTCTTGGTGAAACATTTTCCGAAGAAAGACTAGTAAGGAAAGCTCTACGTTCTTTGCCTCCACGTTTCGCTTATAAAGTTACAGCTATTGAAGAAGCCAAGGATGTTTCCAAAATGAAGCTAGAAGAATTAATGGGATCTCTTAGGACTTTTGAAATGAATCTAGGAGTTGACACCGAAATGAAGAAGGTAAAAGGAGTTGCCCTAAAAGCCGAGACACAATCTTCACATGATTATAGTGAAGATGACCATGAAGAATCTCTAGCTCTGTTATCTAAGAATTTCAGCAAGGTTATGAAGAAATTTGGCAGAAATAACAGGGGTGTCAAGTCCAGTGTCAAGAACACCAATGCTGGTTCTTCAAGCAATGAAAAATACAGAGAAGAAAAACTTAATTCTGATCAACCTATGAAGAGCAGAGGAATTCAATGTAGAGAATGCGATGGTTTTGGGCATAGTCAGGTAGAATGTGCTAATACTCTCAAGAAAAAGAAGAATTCTCTCAACACCACATGGAGCGAAGATGAATCAGATAAAGAGGATGAGTTTCAAAACAACCATGTGGCTCTAGTTGCTAATTCTACACACCCAGATGATGTTGCTGAGGAAGAATCAGATTGTGGAAATGAAAATACGGAAGAAGATCTCATTATGGAGTACAAATTTCTTCATGAAAAATGGACCGAACTTGTTGGAGTTAATCAGCGTCTTCGCATTCAGAATGGAGACTTGAAAGCTGAAAAGATTAATCTGCAAAATTCTATTGATGAATTGGAAGACAAATTAAAAACGAGTCGGGATGAAGCGACAAAACTACTTAACGAATTGAATCACATGAAGAAAAACGTCAAGATGTTAAATACAGGGTCCTCCAAGCTGGATGATATTCTAAGATTCGGGAAAACAAATGGTGATCGTTCTGGAATCGGATTTACAGGAGAAAGCTCGGGTTTACAGCCAGTGTCACGAACAGTGTCATCACCAGTATCAAACTTTGCATCACCAGAATTGTCAGAAAAAGTTTTTAAGAACAAAGAAATGCAAGCTACATTTGGCAAAACTAAACCCAAGCAGGAAGGAAAGCCATATTCTGTTTTTATAAATAAAGGTAGCAGAATTACTCCTATTTGTCACTATTGCAATCGACCTGGGCATATTCGTCCAAGATGTTTTACTTATCTTGCCGATTTGAGACAAGGTACTGCCAGCAGGTTCTCTTCTTGCAGATTCTATCAACAAAAATGGGTGGTTAAATCAAATTTGAAGTGCAATGTTACACAAATCTCCCTAAAAGCTACCACAACCGATGCCTGGTACTTCGACAGCGGCTGCTCTCGACACATGACAGGTGAGAAGAAATTCTTGAAGGACATTGTATCTGAAAATGTAGGAAAAGTGACTTTTGGCAACGGTGTCAAGGCGAGTGTCATGGGCAGAGGTACACTAAATGTTCCAGGATTACCGAAACTGGAGAATGTTCTTCTGGTTGATGGTCTAAAGGCTAATTTAATTAGCATTAGTCAACTTTGTGATCAAGATCTTTATGTTCATTTCACTCGTGACAAATGCGTAGTGTCCGATAATGACAAAAACTGCATCGTAGAGGGAGTAAGATCTTCTGACAACTGTTATCTTATTTATTCATCATCTACTTGTCATCGTTCAAGCTCGGAAGATTCTGTTTTATGGCATAGACGGCTGGGACATATCAATGATCGAATGCTAAAGATGATTATATCTAAAGGAGCAGTCCGTGGTGTTCCAAAATTGACTTTTGATGAAGGAAGAATGTGTGGACCATGTCAGATTGGGAAGCAAACCAAGGTGTCACATCCAGTGTTGTCGACACCAGCAACAACTCGTGTACTTGAGCTGCTTCATATGGATCTAATGGGCCCAATGCCTGTGGAGAGTATTGGAGGTAAACGATATGCTTATGTTACAGTTGATGATTTCTCTCGATATACATGGGTGGAATTTCTTAGAGAAAAATCCGACACTTTCAAGGCTTTCAAATCTTTGTGCATCCGTCTTCAACGGGAAAAAGATTGTATTATTATACGCATCCGCAGTGATCACGGGAGAGAATTCGAAAACTCTGAATTTTCAAACTTCTGTAATCAGTTTGGCATATTTCACGAGTTCGCCGCACCTAAAACTCCTCAACAAAACGGAGTTGTGGAGAGGAAAAATCGCACTATTGCCGAAATGTCACGTGTGATGTTACATGAGAAGAATATTCCACAAAAATTTTGGGCTGAAGCTATGAACACTGCTTGTTATATTATAAATCGAGTGTATTTCCGTGGAGGAACTTCAATGACGTCATACGAGCTATGGAAAGGTAAATTACCAAATCTTAAATAGTTTCATCCTTTTGGTAGTACTTGCTATGTATTAAATGACAGGGATCATAAGGGAAAGCTAGACCCCAAGAGTGATGAAGCTATTTTCTTGGGATATGCTACAAATAGCCGTGCCTATCGAGTTTACAACAAAAGGACTCGAAATGTCGTAGAATCCGCAAATGTTCAAGTGGACGATTCTCTGGAATTAGCTAATACTCACTCAGACGATGAAGTACAGAATTCAAATAATGAAAAATTCTGTGATTCAACCAGTATTACAGGTGATGTTACGAGTAGTGTCACGGATCAAGTTGGACAAATTGATGAAGTAACTATCTCGGATCAAAGACAACCATCCACACGGGTCCAGAAAAACCATTCTGCAGATGACATTATAGGAGATCTAAATGATGGTATTCGAACCAGAGACAAACCAAGAGTCAACTATCGTGAAATGGTTCAATTTACATGCTTTACATCCTCAATTGAGCCCAAAAATGTGAAAGAAGCCTTGTTAGATGAATATTGGATTGATACTAATGCAAATCTTGTGATGCTGATTAGGCTGGGAGTTCGGATGATCGATAAAGTACTTCCGGTGGATGTTTTTATTTGGGACATAACTTGGTTTCTTGGTTCAGCAAGAAACAAAACTGAATCTCTTTATCTACTGCTGAGACAGAACATATTACAGCTGGTAGTAGCTGTACTAAGCTCTTTTAGATGAAACAAATGCTGAAAGATGACAGTGTCACGCAGGATGTCATGACACTCTATTATGACAATATGAGCAATATATATATATATTTTTCTGCCACTTGTCTCAGACCGTTTGAATTGTTGCTAATAGTTGTGGGTTGTGTTTTAAAGTTATTCTACAATTCCTTGCGTGTCACGGGGCTTTTATGAAGATTCACAACTAGTTTTGAGGAAATTGAAGATTATCTCTTTATGTTTTTTTTGAGAAATTTTCGAGGCATTAATCTGGAGTATTTCTAGCCATTTTCTACAGATTTTACAGGAATTCTTTAGTTGGAAATTGGAGATTATTTTCTTCAATATTTGAAGAAATTTTGAAGGCAATAATCAAGATTATTTATTTTGGGTTTACTTCCCAATTTGAGTGAGAATTTCTGGTTTATTTTCATGAAGCTTTTGGCAGAATTTATGGATATTGGGAGTTAATTTCTTCCATATTTTGAGAGATATTGGTGAAATTTGATCATGGTTGCATCTTGGGTTTATTTCCCAATTTATTTGAAGATTTTGGTTTTATTTTTCAAATTTGAATGAAGATTTATTTTGGGGTGGTGGACATGAAATTGAAAAGAGAAAGAAAAAAAAAATGTTCAAGCTGTTGCTGACTCCACTAAAGATGTTCCAGATACTGCTGAATCCACCAAAGATGTTGATGAGTCTATTGAAGAATTTGCTGATGCTGAAACTCAGTTCCTTCTACAACTTCTAATCCTGATCTACCTAGTGTTCTCTCTGATGTCATGACACCTGCAACAGAAACTCATGATACTCACAAATGTGCAGCTATCAGCTTCCGGGTTTGTTAGTGATTAATTGATGATTTTACTACTTTGTATTTTTCTGCTGACTATTTCTCCTTTACTACTGGATACTGTTATTTTACTGCTGCGCTGCTAATTATTGTCTTAAGCTGATGGCTACTTTATATGCTTTGATGGACCTTTTAGTCTTCTGTTATCGTTTTGTCCTTTTATGGCAAAAAGGGGGAGTAATTTACACTGATTGCTGGGATATGATGTGCATGTCATGTATAGTGTTTTGAGCGTGATCTACTATTGCAAGTATTAAGGGGGAGCGTTTTATGATCCTACATCCAGCATTCAGGGGGAGTTATTGATTTTGCCAAAAAATGCCAAAGGGGGAGATTGTTAATGTAAATATTGTGTTGGCAAAGATTTTTTTGGCAAAATAAATTGAAGTATTAAGTTGTTTATCTTGGAAAATTAAATAATGATTACTATATTATTCAGTGCAAGGCAGACATATTTTCTGGAAATTATGTTACCAAAACTATGCAGAATATTTGTTTTTGGTAACATTGAAAAATAAGGAAAGTTGGTTATTTGGAAAGTTACTTGGCAATCAAGTTATCAATTATATTTATCTGTGGAAGGTTGATTTAAAGTTTATGAATTATGGATATCATTACACAGAGCAAGAATCGTGATCTAACTATTCTGGGTTCCAAATTTGTTTTTATTTTGGTACTTTCCATAAGTGTCATAAAGGGTGTCAAGAGTTTGACTTTTCAGATTGTGTTTCCTTTTTGCTATGCTTACTGTTCTGGAACGCCATTCTGCTGCAAATACATTTAAACAACTACTCTTCACAGAATAGGTAAGCGGTTGATTATTATTCTCTCTGATTTTCTCTTGTGTCATGTGCCGCCGGTTTTCTTTCCTCTCTTGCTTCTGCGAGTGAGTGTGTTTTTGGTTGTTTCGATCTCTGTGAGATTGTTGTCTACACTCTACCTCTGTTTCTGTTGGATTTCATTGTTATACGAGTGTGGTGGTTGGTTGCGTCCTATAATAACGGTTGGTGTCACAAGCGGTGTCATAGGCACAATCCTATTTTATTCTTCATTAAAGATCAGTCTCAGGAGGAGACAGCACTGGGACTCGGGAGGAGTTCTATTAATTGACAAGGGGAGCTTGTCACTCTGATCGTGGGCAAGGGGATCTTGCCGTAACACGGGTTTCGGGAGGAACCAACAACAAGGGGATCTTGTTGTTATCTGGATCTCGGGAGAGGTCGTTCTAAAGTCGAGGGGATCTCGCAAAAACAGTTTCCCTGAGGAAGTTGGCTAGAGACGGCGACAAAGATAAGAGGGAGTCTTTATTTGTATAAGTCCAGTTGTCTTGCAATTTTGTAAACTCATTGAAATGTTTTTAATTCTGGGCGTGGCCCCGCAGACGTAGGCTGGTTGCCGAACTGCGTTAACAATTTTGTGTCTCCTTACTTTACGCATTTTATTTTGTTCATTATTGCTGTTTACTATTGGTGTCACGATCAGTGTCACGACACCAACGTAACTAATCACGATTTCAGAAACAAAGATCATACAGATCTTCTAGGTACCTGCTCTACCAGCAGATTTAAGATGGTAAGATCACCTTTTAGTTCCAGTAATATATGATACCAATAAACAAATTTAACACATTAATCAACCTACATCAACTACCCAAAGTAGCACAAAACAACAGCAAATTAATCCCATATTTGCACAACAAAACAGCAAGATGCAAACAACAAATTTAACACTAAACAAAAACTTAACTAAACACTAAACAGCAAATTTAACAGCAAATTAAATGCCCTCATATTGATACCAATGTCAAACAACAAATTTACACACTAAACAAAACTTAACTAAACATGTAAGCTTGCTGTCGTGTGCAAATGATACAATTCAGCAACAAACAAACTTGCTGGCCGAAGGAGACTCCAAATTCAGCAGCAAACAAACACAAAATTCACAATTTAACAGCAAATGATACAATTTAGTAGTGAATAAGAAACGCACCTTGAAGTTCCAGACATGAGTTGCTTGCTGCCGAGTGCGTGAGCCGTGAGCACTAAGTTCTTTTCGGGTTGCTTGCTGCGTAGTGCCGAGTTAGAGTGTGTGAGCCGTGAGGGCTGAAGACTGAAGAGAGACTGGCCTGAAAATTAAACTCACCTGAAAATTAAACTCGCGAGCCGAGACCGAGCCCTAACTTCTGAGAGAGTGTGAGGCGTGAACGCCGAACGGTGAACTGCGGTCTGAGTACAGAACCACCAAAAATTGAAGAAGGCAGATTGAAACTGCGGAACCGGATTGCAGAATCGTGATGCCGAATAGGGGTGATCGTCTGAGCGTGAATCGTGATGAACAGACGAAGAATAGGGGTGAGCGAGAGCGCCAGAAAGGCGCAGCCAGTGAGTTAAAAACGTAAAAATTAAAATGAACAGTACGGTTCCGCGGTCCGGTTTCGGGATATTAGTACCCAGACCAAAGACCGGACCGAACCAGATGGGAATTCATCTAGGAAGACCGATCCCGAACCAAGCAGCCGGGAGGACCGACCGAAACCGGACCAAAACCGTTGGTCCGGTCCGGTTCTCGGGAGGCGATCCGGTCCTGCTCACCCCTAATTTTAATCCTTTGGAAATACCCTTGAAAAGGGTATTTTAGTGTTCTAATAATATTGGTTAAGTGTACAAGGAGTGCATCTGCCGATACAGTACAAGAAAATACATTTGCCGATAGAGAACAAGGCGTGCATCTGCCGATGGTCTCCAAAGCCTGCATCTGCCGATGACATATCAACTTGCATCTGCCGATGGAGTCATCAAGCCGTTCCTGCCGATGAACTTTGAAGATGCATCTGCCGACAAGTTTTCAAGGTGCATCTACCGATGGAATTCAAAGGCCTCATCTGCTGTTAACTTTTGAGCTGCATCTGCCGATAGCACTTTCAAGCTGCATCTGCCGATGGCTTTCAAGTTGCATCTGCCGATGGCTTTCACGATGCATCTGCCGATGGCTTTCAAGTTGCATCTGCCGATGGCTTTCAAGTTTCATCTGCCGATGGCCTTTCAAGCTGCATCTGCCGATAGCACTTTCAAGCTGTTCCTGCCGATGAATTTTCAAGGTGCATCTGCCGATGGCTTTTCAGAATACATCTGCCGATGAAGTTTCAAGATGCATCATGCCGATGAAGTTCAAAGCTGCTCATGCCGATAGCTTATTCGTGTTGCATCTACCAATGGCGTTGAAGATACATATGCCGATGACGTGGCGATCTGTTTTGAAGCTGTTTAAACTGGTGATCTTCCGCCAGATTTTAAAATAGCCGCGAAGCTACAGTGACGTCGTTTTCAGCATTAACTCTAGAACTTTAATGGCGACGACGACTTGCAACTACAGGCGGCAACGGCTACCTGATCTAGTACGGATGCTTCCCAACGGTAACATTTTCCATTTGAAGAAAGAAGCATTCAATTTTGAGCCGAAAAAGAAGACAGAGTATTTAAGCCGAGGTTAGAGCACGAAGATACAACTTTTGCGAATTTGATTTCCAGAGCCCTAACCTGCGAAATTTTATCATACTCTGTATAATTTTTCTACACCTCTCGATTTTAACTTGAGATTCAATCCTTGTGAGAGTGTAGTCTGAGCTTTTCATTTACGAACTCAACATTGTGTATAAGGCAGTGGATTGACGCCCGTGAAGTTCAATCCAGATTTGTAAAGGCAGTTGATCGGAGCCCGGAATTTCGATCTAGTTATTCTCGAGGAGAAGGTTAAGGATCTTCAAGGGGTGAACTTTGAAGCGTGGATGTAGGCTGGGTTGAGCCGAACCACGTAAAAATTATTGGTGTCATTTTTCTCTTACTCTCTCTTTTATATCTGTTGTTGATTCACTTGCTAATAGTTTTAAGTAAAATTTTAAAAAGGTCTAATTCACCCCCCTCTTAGACAATCTCGATCCTACAAAAACAACTTCTGCACTCGAACCGACCCGAACCGAACCATAGGGTCGGTTTCGAGTCTGCCCACCCCTACGCATTGGGTCAATGGCCATTTGAACCCTAATGTTTATTTTCTACCCAATCAGACCCTATCGTATAAAACGTTTACCATTCAAACCCTCTCGTTAATCTGGCCGTTAAATTTGACATATGATTCGCATGTGCCTTTTAAATCACTTAACTACCCCTCCCTCCCTCTCTCTCCCTCCTCCCTCCCCCCCAGACTTCTGATTCGCGTTCTCTAATGACGGATCTAAAATATGACCAAACAAAGAAGCAATCAATCATTTATAATTAAATTATGAGCAGTCATAAAAACTAAGCCGTCATTGAAGGTCTGGTAGGAGAACACTATTTTCGTTTCTGTAATCAACTTTAAGATTCGAAACAGTTCACAGGAAACCCACAAATCCAGAGCGAAAAAGATTTCAGAAAAATGAAAAGGGAAAAAGAGTTCAGAATGTTGATCGGAGAAAGGTATTAAGGATGGATTTGAGCGAGAATCGGAGTCATACCATCGGAAGAATCGTGAGACAATGGAATAGACAGAGAGAGGCAATTTTTGGAGAAGAGATCCAAGTTCTCATCCAAGTCCTTGGAAATTCCGGTCAAACTTTGCCCTCGATGGGGATGGAATTCGACGGCCACATTTCTCCCGACGGTGAGAGGCTCCCGTGTGTACCGGTGCATCGTGGCTAGGCTGCAAGAATCAGCGCCCTCACCATCTCAATCCTCTCAGAAAGAGAGAGAGGGGGAGAGAGAGAGAGAGAGAGAGAGAGAGAGAGAGAGAGAGAGAGAGAGAGAATCAGAATCAGAATCAGAAGTCTGGGCGGTAGGGAAGGAGGGAGAGAGAGGGAGGGAGGGAGGGGTAGTTAAGGGATTTTAAAGGGCACATGCGAATCACATATCAAATTTAACGGCCAGATTAATCGAAGGGTTTGAATAGTAAACATTTTATACGATATGGTCTGATTGGGTAAAAAATAAACATTAGGGTTCAAAAGGCCACTGACCCCATAAGTAAGGGTCTAAATTGAACTTTTTTCTTTTTTTTTTTTACAGAGGATTAATTTAAAGAATAATGTTACGTTACTCATTAAATACTCGATTTCAGATAATTAATTTAATAAATTAATTATTTATAATTTATTATATTAACTGCACGTTAATTATTATTTAAAAAATTAAAAATAAGAGAGGAAACAAAAAGCTACTCTATTTTAAAAATTCATATAATAATATCAAAATGAAGCGATAGTCTTGTACTTGGAATGGAAATCATTTTCTTTAATAAATTTATACATTAATAAATATTAAAAAATAATAAATTTTGTTTTGGACAGTTAGTTAGATTCCACGATCAAATCTGTGTCCACGTCATTCTTTTATTTTTAATTATTTAACCTCTTTTTTTCCATCGCCGTCTCTCGTCCTCTTATTTAACCTAACACCTCTAAATCCAAAACAATCGTAGTTTCCTCTCCATGTATTTAACTACTCGCTCCTCCTCTAACTTAGACGACATCTGCAAATTTCTAGTTCCGAGAGAGTTGAGAAAATGGGGAGCATGGTGGTGGAGAGAGTTCAGGATATTGCAAAGTCATTGATGAAATTCTCAGTCTCTATACCTGAAGAGTTCGTCAGATTAGAGTCTGAGCAGCCCGGAATCACCACCGTCCACGGCAAAGAACTGGGCGTTCCGACCATCGACTTCAGCAACCCAGATGAGGAACGTGTGGTGTGCGACATTGCTGAAGCTTCCAAGAACTGGGGGATGTTTCAGATCGTCAACCATGGAATTCCTAATGAAGTTATTAAGAAATTGCAGGAAGTTGGAGAGGAGTTCTTCCGTCTTCCTCGCGAGGAGAAGGAGGTTTATGCTAAGCCTCCTGATTCCAAATCAGTCGAAGGGTATGGAACTAAGCTTCAGAAAGAAGCAGACTCGAAGAAAGGATGGGTTGATCATTTGTTTCATAAAATATGGCCTCCTTCGGCCATTAATTATCAGTTTTGGCCTAAGAAACCTTCCTCTTACAGGTCCCTTCCTTCCTTCTCCATTTCCCGAGTATATTGAGTAAAACTATCTATTAACTAACTGTACTGGCCAAATGTTGAATAAATTAAATTTAAACTCTTAATATTATTACATAAAATGTAAAATCGAACAGTTGAAAAGGATTGACAGCGGAGCTTTGACTTGTTTTTATTCCAGAGAAGCGAACGAGGAGTACGCAAAGTACATGCGAGAAGTAGTGAAACAGCTGTTCAGGAGTTTATCATTAGGGTTAGGACTGGAAGCAGGTGAGATGGAGGAAGCATTTGGCGGAGTAATGATGGAATATCTTCTGAAAATAAACTACTATCCACCATGTCCACGCCCTGATCTAGCTCTCGGAGTGGTGGCTCACACAGACATGTCGACCTTAACCATCCTCGTCCCTAACCATGTGCAGGGTCTCCAAGCTTTCAGCGATGGCCGCTGGTTTAGCGTCAAATATATTCCTAACGCCCTCGTCGTCCATATAGGCGATCAAATCGAGGTATTCTGCTTCGTTTTTTTTGGAAAAATTGAAAATCTTTAAAAGGGTAGATGCAGAGATGAAGTAATCATCTGTCAATTTACAATAAATACTGTAGAAAACTGACGACCAGGAGTAACCATCGTGAAAATGACATAATAAGAACTGATTTGACTCGAAAAGGTTTAAATCTACTTTGATTTTTTTTTAAATAATTAAAGTATTTACTCGAACAAAATAAATTTTAAACTATTCAAAATTGAAGTAAAAAATTCATGATTATGGATGCCTACTCTATATTTTAGACATAGAACAGAGATCCGTTCTTTTTAGAAATGTTATAAAGGGAGAAAATGTTATTTGGATTATTTTCTTTATTTTCATAAATTAATTTAAAAAATATAAAACGATATTCAATTTACTTAAAATTTTTACTACATATTTACCATCGTAGTAAGAAAATCTGAAAATTTTTGTAATTTTATAATTATAGTATGATTTATTATATTTATTTTATAAAATAATTAACTAAAGTTATAATATATTGTACAAATGTTATAAAATCACGAACATTTTTAAATTATATTCTAATAATGTGGTGAACATGTAGTAAAAAACTTTAAGTAAATTCATTATTGTTTGATATTTTTGAAATTAATTTGTAAAGGTTCTTCTTCACTTTATAAATTAATTTTAAAAAATACCAAAAAATATTCAATTTACTTGAAATTTTTACCACATGTTCACCATATCATAAAAATATAACCTGAAAATTTTAATGATTTCATAACGTTTGTACGATATATTATAATTTTAGATAATTATTTTATAATACAATTATAATAAATCATACAAGTGTTATAAAATCACAATAATTTTCAAATTATCTTCTCATAATGTGGTGAACATATGGTAAAAATTTCAAGTAAATTGAAAATCGTTTGTTATTTTTTTAAATTAATTTATAAAGTGAAGAAGGTGATACAAGTGATATTTGCACCCTTTAGAATGGGGGGATATCGGTCGACTACATATTTTTTTTTTTAGGTTTTTGATAGTTTAAGACTTATTTTGTTATGGTTAGTATTTTGAAAATTAAAAAAAAAAAAAAAAACCATATTTTAAGGGTGAAAATAGATTTAACTCAAAATTTAATATTTGGAAAATTTTGAGTTATCTTAATAGGATCCAGAAAACTACTGTTCATTAATTTAATTTAACACTATATGTCCAAGTCGTTAAGCAGGTAATAATTGGTTGAAACTTTAATAGTAATTGTGTGACATAGTTAAATTTTGTAGATTTATGTTATGTGAAGAGACGTCGAGAAGTTGTGATAGTCAATTATTTTCATAGAATTTAAGTCAAAGTAAGGATAGTCAAAGAGTGATTTTTCATATGATTTTTATTAGCTTGGTGAAGGTAATTAAATTTTTTTCACATCAGATCAATGTGTTTAGTTTCGTTGCGTGATTCCTTACGTTCATAAATTTGGATACGGATATGATTTTTTTGTCGAGGTAGATCTTGAGCAACGGCATTTACAAGAGCGTACTTCACCGGACCACGGTGAACAAAGTGGAGACAAGGATGTCGTGGCCCGTCTTCGTCGAACCTCCGGGCGACTTGGAAATTGGCCCCCACCCTAAATTAGTTGGCCATGACAATCCTCCCAAGTACAAAACTATGAAATACGGTGACTATGTCTACTGCAAACTCAACAAGCTTCCTCGATGAATTTTATCAGCTGCTCTCTTTTCTCTATGTCAATTGTACCTCTTCTTCCTGAATGCTGTATTGGAGCCTACTTTAATAATATTAATTAAATTAATTATGTTTAACATGAGTGCCGTATATTGCAAAAACGATAGATGAATACTTAACTTTTTGAACTATATGCTAAGCTCAAATTCAATAAATCCGAATAATAACGTGACATTAATAAATACAACCTAGATCGAGTTTTGGACGTGACATTTCACAGAATAACAAGACGAAATGCTATATAATTACAACATGTTAAAATGTCACGATAGTAACATCTTTAAAATGTCACGATAGTAACATATTTAAAGATCAGTCTTGTTTGGTTCCAAATTTTAAAATAAATTTAAAAATTATTTACATTTTTTATTATTTTTTGTCGGGTTTCAGAGTTTGGGTCGGCTTTGAGCCAGGTTTTGGGTATGAGTCGGTTTTTTACGATTTGGGTAGGGTTTTAACTGATTTTTAGGTTGAATTTTTTTACCCATAGTCGTTTCGGTTTTCACTATTTTTAACTGCAAAAATGATAGACCGGACCCTGAACTGTGGGTCTTGAAAATTTGAAACCGGCACCGGTTCTTTTGACTGACAAAGCCAGGCTGAAATGGTACCAAAACTGACGTTGTGGTCCGGTTTTTCTGTTCCCTAATATTTTAGACCATTTTGTTCCTAGTTTAATTTTAATAAGGGTCTTATCCGATATCTGACGTGGCCAAATATTAGCCTAATAATCGGGACAGGAATATTTGAGAAGCGAGAAACCAGATAAATGGTGAAAATTCTGGAACCGTAGATATGGCTTATAATGCCTATAAGTTAATATTGACCGTCCGATTATAGACAGGCTACGCCACTTATTTCTTCTCTCTCCTACACAGTCATCCTCTTCCAGCCACTGAGGACCCCGTCTCCATAGATCGCTGGTAGGAACTTTAAAGGAACGAGCTTCTGGATTCGATGGCCGAGGCCAAGAGATCGACGGGCTCTGTTAGGTGGTTCAGCGCGCAGAAAGGGTTCGGGTTTATATCGCCCGACGATGGTGGGGAGGATCTCTTCGTTCATCAGACTTCCATCAGATCTCAAGGCTTTCGAACGCTTTTAGATGGCCAAGAAGTTGAGTTCTCCGTTGATTTTGACGAAGATCAGCGACCCAAAGCCGTGGATGTAACAACTGCGGCTGGATCTAGCCGTCCCAGTGGCGGACGGGGTGGAGATAGAGGCAGAGGCGGGAGATTTAGTGGTAGAGGTGGTGGTGGCGGGGGTTATGGAAGAAATTCTGGCTACGGCGGTCGTGGTAGTGGCTATGGTGGGGGAGGTCCTTCCGGTGGTGGAGGAAGTGGGGTTGAGTGTTACAACTGTGGCCGAGTGGGTCATTTGGCTCGTGATTGCTACCAGCGGACTGGAAGCGGACCTGCCCGCGGCGGCCGGACTTACGGCGGCGGTCGTGGTTCTGGCGGCGGTGGAGTGTGTTACAATTGCGGAGAGGAAGGGCATTTTGCCAGAGACTGTCCAAACGATCAGAATTGAAAATTTCCGGTACTTTCTGCAGAGACTGCCCTTCGCTCTTTTTGCAGATTTGAGCTGAAAAGATGAACTCGAAACGCTTCCATTGTTGATTGTCTTCCTTTTCCTGGATTTATTTCGTAAATAACTATTATTTTTCTCTCTTTTTACGTGTATCATCTGTAATTCATTTCCGATTTTCTTAAATTCATTCTTATATCTGCAATCTCTCTAGTCAAGAGCCTTGAAGACTGTCTGAGATCTTTCAAATGAAGCGAACAGCTCTCTTCTCTTTGCACTTCATTTCATTCTTTGTTTACAAATGTTATGATATTGTATGGCTTAGAATGTCTGTGTTTGTGCCCATGAGCTGCTTTCTGTTGTTAATCTCTTATCTTACTATGAGAGGATTGAGTCAAGTTCTTCGTTGAATTCCAAGTTTGACCACTATTTCTAGTTTAATTCATCACTATTTAACCATATTCTCTTTAACTTTAACTTTAACTAAAGAGCTGATTCCTTTTGTGGGTTTTGAGAATTGCATATGAGGGAGGAGGAAACGGGGAGTTGACCCGAATTTACATGTGATCTTGACTTTAACTATTCAGTTTTCGACTTGTTAGAACGATGAGTATATCGTCGAAACTCATTCTCAGCCTCCTTGTCGATCTTCTCTTTCATCTTCAACCTAACGTACAATTAGTCAATTGTTGTAGTTATACTACTTCTAGCGTAAGGGTCACTAATCGGCTCGCGCGCTGCCCCATGTCGAACTCGTCTGTTTTCACGGGTACCCTGACATCTAGGCTTTATCGAGCGGGTCGACTTTTTATAAGTGTTCAGGATTGATTTTGTAAAGAGCGACACTGGCCCCGGGTTAAGGCCCGTGGGCCTCATATCCCCAAGATTTGTGTGGGCCCTCCTTGCTTCGAGTTGGTGCTCTAGTTCGGGAGGTAGTAATAATCCTTGATTGACAAAGCCTTTTTCTTTAGGTGGGCCCACAAACCCACTAAAGCCCAATACTCATTAATGTCACGCTTGTTTTCTTAATTTGAAATTATGAATAATATTGTGATTATTTTTTATTTTATTCTTTTAAAATATTCACTGACACGTTAAATTATAATTAATATTATAAATTAATTAATTATAATTTATTGTATTAATTAAATTTTATTTATATTAATTATTATTTGACACGATTTATTTGATATTATAATAAAATATGATAGAAAATTAAATATAATATTACTGTGAAATTAACTATGATACTATCGGACTAGACTGACTAGACTCTTGTCCGAGGGGAAGTTCCAACAAGTAGGGTGGGGACAAAATCAGCCCCTCTCATCACATGACATGTGTCAGACCAACGGACCCCACACACGTGTGAGTTATCCTGACTGTTTGATTCGTCACTGAAATCCTGATCTATATTTGATTCCCCTCCCTCGCAATCTATCTTACATTCTGACTGTTTATTTTTTTTTAATCAGATAAAATAATTTTTTTGCAAATAATTACATTATTCAATAACATTTTTAATTTATAATTAAATTAAGACTATAAAACTAATTTATCAAAGACTGTATTTCTGGAGAGTGGAGAGTAGTGAGAGATGGGCAAATTGATTGATAAATTTAAATTGTTTGGAATAATAATTTAAAAATAATAATAATAATTGAAATATTTCGTGGCAGTGTCTTTGCTAGACATGTCTTGTCAAGCAAAATTCTTTAATTAAATAAATGGCGGGACCCATTTTTTCTATATCTTTGATGGGGCCCGCCAACTCTACCTGCCGTTGGATTATCTCCCCCACAAAACTCTAAATCATGTGATTGATAAATGTAATTAGATTCTAAATTTCTGATAAATTCATAACATATACTTCGAATTAATTTTTTGATTATTAAATCAAGATACTCTTGTTTTTATTTAATCTATTGAATTCATCACATAAAATGCAATTCCAGTTCTAACAATCTCGTATTTCTACTTTATGAAGACGATGATTTCTCGATTATATTTTTAGAACATTTCCTGCAATTCTTTTATATTTATTCAAACAACTAAACACGTAGTTTTTTTTTTTCGGATCTAGAAATGAACTGAAATCTTAAAGAAAGTAAGTCAAATCTCTCGTGTGTCACCCATCAACTTGAGCAATCGGACTGTGACTTGGGGGCCGAGCCTAAAAAATGTTGTCTGCAATTTTTGACGACCCTCCATGACCCGCAACTATTTTTAGAGTATAAATTACCCTCAACTTTTTATTTAAAACAAACGTTGACTACTTTTTTTTTCTTATTGATTTAATTGAAAACATATAATCCGAACAAATCAAGAGCATAAGATAAGAATTGAATCGAGCTAGAATTGTCCGGAAAGACAACCTGATTAAGTGTAAGAAAAAAATAGGAAGTTTGAATTTTGAAAAGTGAATAGGTGTGTCGTTTGGGACATGAACAAAGAGATCAAGTGTATGCAAAGATCCAAATTTGATTTAGATGACAAGTTCCCATCAACTTGTTCCTTTTCCTAAATTATATTTAATGTGTGGGATCCCCACAATCTCATTTAAATAATTGTCTTTCAAAGTAAAATATTACCAATTCTTTAAAATGTATTTTATTTATTTCATTTTTTGTTAAAATATGGAAACAAAATACTAACAAAATAATTGAATTTAAAGTGCACAATTTTGTTTATTTTTTTTGTAACCTACACAAATTGTTCTTAAATTTAGTCCAAAACGCGTTATACTAGTTAGGGATGAGAAACTCTATTTATACATCATATTTTTTCTTATCTCCCAAGCAATTTGAGATTGTGTACACTTAAGAGTATGAACTTGACTCCTACACCGGACAATACTAACTTTCACATGACAAACTATTTACACGACATGCTATTACGCGACTTATTTACAGACTAAATATTATCCTAGGAATTTGAATCATATTTACAATTTATCTATTAAATCAAACACATGTATACTATATATATTTTTTTTTATTTAATCCCGTGTTTTAACTCGTTTTCTAACCATTGTGGCAAAAACTAACACGACTCTAAACGCAGTCAATCTCGAGATGAATAAGGTCTAATGTATGAAAATAATAATAAAAAAGAGAGAGATTTGTTGAATGTGAAATTATAGAATTGTATAGAGGTGGAGATGAAGATCATCACACCCAGACAAAACCCATCACCAATACCTCTAAAAAAAGACATAAATGGCTTCAGCTAAGAAATTCGAGAGAGAGAGATAGAGAGAGAGAGAGAGAGGGAAAAGACAGTCACTTTACACACTGTATACATCTAAATTTTATGTTGAAAAGGACGAGAGAGAGAGGTTTAAGGAGCGTGCTTAGGGCATTGATAGCACTTGGTGAATAAACCAAATGAGTGAATTTGTTGAACAAAGTTGAGCATGCTGGCCCATCCTCCAAATCCAAATCCCACCACCAAAACCCACACCACCACAAACATGTTCATCGAGTATAGCCCTCCCCATCCTCCCACAAATGATGGTGGCCTCTCCACCGCATTCTGTCAAAGCATCCACCAAATAACCAGACATTAGAAAGCACCAAAATCAGGGCAAAAAAGTTTGAATCTAGCTTCTGTTTCGCGTTTTTCAAGTTTTTTGGGAAATGGGTAGAAGTCATTTGGTGCAAATTCATGGTATAAACAGCACAACTTGGAAGGGAAACTTTGAGCTATCCTCTTTTCGGCATTCTGTCGAACACGTACCAAACAACAGGAAAACACCCACTGAAAAAAGGCTAAAAAGGTTGGGCTGTAGCATTTACTTGTGTTCTTTAATGTTTTTGCGAAATGGGTAAGAATAATTTCAAGCAAATCGAGAGTAAAACAAACAATTAGATGCGAATTGAAACAATAGGTCTGCATTGAACTGGAATAATACCAAGTTTAAAGAAACTTGAAAAGGTTGAGAAAATGGAAGAACCTCTCTAGCAGATGGGGAGGCGAAGGTGAGCATGTGAGCCAAAGCAGGAATGATGTAGACAGTGAAGCTGACCAGAAGAGAACCAACAGTGGAATTAATAGGCCCAAAAAATGGAAAAATAATAGCCAAAAACCAAATCGGAACAACCACAGGAAGCCTCGCAAGAGCTCTTTTGAACACACTCTTCGTCTTGTGAACTCCTATGAATTTCTCCCACACAAAGTACAGAGGCGTGCAGGCAAATCCAAACGTTATGAACTGTAAATAAAACCCAACAAAAAAGTTCACAAATTCATCCTTCAAATGCTAAAAAATCAGGCAGAAATCCAGAAATCCAACCCTAACCTGATGAATAAGCATGAGGACGACGGCAGTGTCTCTAAACCCAGTTCTTGGGAGCAACGAGATAGCGTTTGAATGGGTCAAAAGCAAGTCGCCAAATGCCCAGTAAACTGCAGAGGCTGACGGGAGAGTGAGAGTGAGGACGTAGAGAGTGGCAATCAAGTATATTAGCTTGAATTTCTGTGGCTTCCACATCGCATGCATGATTTCCCTAGAAAAAAAAAAGGATAAAAATTTATGATTTTCCTCCACTTTCTGACCATCCAAACAGGAAAAAGAAAGTTCTTTCTTCTTACACTGTTACTGCATGGCCGCCGAAGGTATAAAGAATGTTTGTAGCTCCCGTGAAGTACAGGACCATCTTGGTCGGACCTGAGTGCTTCACTCCATCAATCTAATACAAATGTACGACCATATGATATTTTACTTTTCAAGTTGCATTTTGGTTGAATAATTCAAAAGATCAGCGATTCACAAAAGTTTTCTTTCAAATTTTGACTTAATTTTTGTTTTTCTTGTTTTAGAAGTTCTTAAACACGTTATAATTCAATAACTCGAATTCTTTTTGAGTCAGACCGATAAACTCGTATTGCAGATCTTCTTCCTAAAACTCGTAGTTATAAATTATTTTCACAGTAGATTTTCTCTTATATTCGTAATTTTTTTTGTCAGAGATGATTTGGAAATCCGTGATGCAAGTCCAAAGACATGATCTGGAAAAAAAAATTTGGTTACCGACTTCTAACAATCTCCGTCTAAACAAGTTTTTCAACTCGACCCAAAAAGAATTCAAATAGAGTGACTCTAAATCTGTAGGATTTGCGTTGATAATATCATTACCATAAAACACAGTTTTTAATTCAGAATCAGAAAAGCTCAGAACTGTAAGATTAGATGCTGAAACAGCTAAGCAAACAGAAGAAGATGACAACATCTAGTTATAGAATATTCAATATAGTATAATATAATGTAGGGATTCTACCTGTCCATGGAGAAAGGAGGCAATGGTGAGATACCAGGCAGTGTAAGAAGTCATCACGAGGCCTAAAAATGACCAAATTCTATAATTGTGAAATGAAGGGATGAAGACTGTGGTCGCACAGCAGGCTCCAAATATATACGTCCAAGTTCTCTTGTCCAGATTGTCGTTTATATAATATATATTACTGCCAAAAACAACACCAGTAAATTATTTATTTGGGTTTTCAGTGATTTTCTTTATTATTTTATGAAAATAAACAGTAATAAATTACCTCGCACAGGCAATTAGCTGAATTACAGATCCAAACAGGAGGAAAGTGCAGTTGAAGAAGAGGCCTGCATTTCTCCAGTGTTTGCCGAGTAACCCATCGAGAACTTCAAACCACTGCAGAAAAGTATGAAAACTCCATGAAAATGGGTTTTTGTTTTGTTTTTTCCAGAGAGTTGTAGAAGAATGGAGAAGAATAAGGAACTGCAGGGTTTTTTTTTACCTGAATTACGTGGTTTCTAAAATCAACCTTTTCTCTTTCCTTTCTAGTTCTGTACTCAACGTAGAGTACACTTATAAGATAAGCAGTCCAACTGCCCATCAACCCATAAAAGAGCTGAAATAGTATGCCAGAAAGCATACCCAGTTGAGAAAATGAGTACGGCAGAGTCAGAAGAACTTGAGCAACCTGAAGAGCAAAAATTAGAAGACGATGCTAAGTTCACAGTAAACCCAGAAAATGGTTTTCAAAAGGAGAAAAGCAAGTGCCTGATTAGAAGCGCAGCTAAACCAAGCGTCGTACACAGAACCGCCATGCCAGAAAAGCTTCGAGATTTTGCTCTTCGCGGAGCTTGAATCGCCGTCTTCTCTTTCCATTTCAACGTAGTTTCCGGCGACCACAGTCTCCACTTTCTCAGACGCCATTTTCTGTACGACTGATGTGAAGAAAGAGTGGGATAATATCCACTCTATAAATAGATACAGAAAGTCCTTTCTTTCTCTCTCTAAACTCTGCTTCTCTCTCTCTCCACCATAGTTTTAATTAGCACAATTATACTCACCATGCTTAGGACCAAACTACGTCGACCTCATTTCTTTATTTGCCAATCACTTACTTTTAATTCGTCCACGTCATGTTATTGTTCTGTTGATACATACCGACAGATATTAAGATTTAAGATAATCCTTATTTAAAAGAAATTATATATAAACTATTTAATTTTTTAAATATTATTCCAACAAATTAACGAAAATTATTTTTTTAAAAAATAATTAAATATTAAAATTTAGAAAATAGTTTTAAAGATTTCATTGTCGTAGTAGTACTAAACATGTCGACGTGACAAACAGTGACATATGTATTTACATGTTACAGATTTTACAATTAAATATTTGACAATTTTAAAATATTATAAAAAATCAAATTAAGTATAAAAATTTTAAATTTTTTAAATATTAAAATTTAAAATAAAATAAAGATTAATTAATAAAAAAAACATGGGTTGGCACATTCAATTGATGGCAATAAAATAGGTTAAAGTAGAACATTATCCAAAATTAATTTAAATTGCTTGGTTTAGACTCAAGAGAGTGCTCTAGATTATGATTGGTGGGTGGTGTGGAAAAGTCACCCGCGAGTGACTTTTGAGCTCTCTTTACAATATTTTTTGGTAATGTGGGCTTCATGGGACTCCTGATGGGCCCGGTCTGCCATGCAGCACACGAGCGGTTGTGCTCGCAACTCTACTTTTTTAATTTTCTTGGTGTAAAAAGGCTTCTTGAAACGATTGGTGTTGAACTTGCCCACGAAAAAGTTTAGAGAGAGAGAGAGCTAACATCCATTTCGTTTAACTTTCGATAATTTAAACGATAACACACTAATTAAGAAAGTATTATAACAAGTTATTTGTGTTAGAAGTACGTCTGTTTCTATTTGAAAATGATTAGACGGAAAATTTATCGTCCAGTTTGCCCCGGTGACTATAATTCAGGCAAACGAAGAATAGAGATGATTGTCAAGAAACTTGAAGGTGAAATTGGAACTAAGAAAAGATGAGGGTTTGGAGGTAGGGTACTGAAAGGGAGAGTGAAAGAGTTGTAAAGTGAAGTTAAAGGCAGAAAGCAAGGCTAGAGAGAGAGAGAGAGTAGAAATGGGGTTTGAGTAGGGAGAGATGGAGGATATGATTGCATATGAAGTGGGTTTTGATGGTCAACATGATTAGAACCACACGTGTGACAACTGGCTTTTCTATTTTTACAAATAAAAGCAATCATCATCTTAAGTGCTTCCTTGACTCATCCCCACGTGCCTTATTTTCCAACTCCATAATCCATGCAACGCTTGAAAAACTAATTATAATAAATAGTTTTTGGAAACAATTTCATGTTTTAGAGACCATATTAAACTATGTTTTTAAAATAAATTTAGTATTTCTAAAAAAAACAAAAGAGATAAAATAAAATAATATTATATTGACCGTCTAATTCATAGATGACTTAATCCGATGGACAGATGATGAACTCACCTGATGTGAACTAAGTAACGATAAATCTCAAAGTGAACGACCATGATCTATTAGAAGATAAAAGACGTCCAACGAACAAAGTTTCATATGGTTTAGTCGTGAAAACCCGAAAAAAAGAGTCTTCACAACATGACCAAAAGACTATGAAAACAAAGAGGTTCGTAACATGGAAGTGGGCTCCACAAAATTCGCAAAAAAATAGCTATAAGGCATGCAGTTGAGCCCCACAAATGTCTATGGATTGAAAAGAGAAGGATAAAGATCCACACAAACTAGAAAGAGATAAAAATTCACATGAGTTGGAAAAAGATAAAGATACACGTTGGTTGGTTAATGATGAGATCCAAGTTGAGACAAAGTCAAAACTCAAGAGCAAGGATTCAATTGAACTGTTGGCCAAATGACTAGAGCTATATATGACAAAGATCCTTCAAAGATCATGAAGAGGAAGGATGCAGTGCACATGCTCACGAATAACTAAAAGGGAGGGTGCGACGTACATACGCATATAAGAATTAAAAAAACATGCGCCGAGCACATGTTCATACGAGGATTAAAAAGTCACATGCATAAGCACATGCAAGTGCCTGCAAATCGCGTAGGAGAGATCTCATCCAGCCGAATCTACTCAAATCATGTTTAAATGGAGTTTAAACATAAGATGATATCCGATTATGCAAAAGATTCTCATCCCAATATTTTATTAGTTATTTTTTATTTTTGTTTTATTTTAACATTTAATTTAGTTAAACTTATAGACTATTTAATGACAAAATACTTTCGATTTAATGGAACAAGTTTGAATTAAAAATTGAGATTTTTATAGAGATGATTTCTCTTTGGTTCTTTACGAAGAATATCGATCTTCTTTAAGTCATGTTTGAAGAATTTCGCTTGATAGTTTTGGTTCTTACCAAAAAGTTTAGTCTGGGTCAAGCTCCTGTTTTGATAGCTTCGATTCAGCTAACATGTGTGGTTCAGGTCAAACTCTTGTTTTGATAACTATGGTTTCTTTGAATTCTTCGATTGAGGTCTAAATTCTTTATTTATTCTTGAATTAAAAAGACGTTCCTTTGAATTATTTCGTTTGTTGAAGGGTCTCGAATCTCCTAATATCCAAGGTTCGCATCACCACCCCACCTCACATGAGAAACCAGCTTTGAACTAAGTCATCCTCCGTGAATCAATGCTTTCATCGAAGCAAAAGGTGGACCTGAGCAAGCTACCCATTTTTTTTTAAAAGTTGAAGAAAGAAAGTCTACATTTTTTAGACTCTGTTGATTTTTTGTGTTAAAGTATCTTCAATCTTTGAAATAGTACCATTGATGAGGATTTGTCTTGTGAAAAAAGTATATATGCTCTTTCGTGTTGCGGGACAGTCCTGGATCGTTACGCCTTTTGAGCAGGTCATAGAATTGACAACGAATGATCATAATTGAAGTAAGAAATATGCTTGTATTTTGACAAAAAAAAAGACAATTTCATCTTGTTGCTACACCCGCCGAGTACTCAAATCTTATTATCCGGCCCATGATCATTGGGCTAGTCTAGGCCCGATCTTGTGATTTTAGACCGAATTTTTATTATTTTAATAATATGTCCAGTCTTGTAAAGGGAGAAGGCTAGGTTTTGTTTATCCAAAACATTTATTTAGAGTGGATGCACAAATATCTCGAGTTGCAATCCTACTCTGATAATTCAAAAGAAAAAAAAATACTAGTTGTCGTCCCAAGGGCTAAGGTCGGCTGCGTAGACTTGGATAGTCATTAAGAGTCTATGTCAAGGCTTGTCGGACTAGACATGAGCTTGACCTGAGCAGGGACGAGTTTGGCCGGCCTCGTCACTGCTAAGGATGACAGAGGTCAGACTCTTCCTCGTACCAAATTTTCTTGGATTCGGAACTCAACACATAAGAAAACCTGCAACATTTCTAAGGGGTGGAGTCGTCTGGGTTCATTAAAATATGAAAACTAGGAGAGAAGAATGGAAGCCATAAATAAATTTTCAAAGAACGACGAGGAGAAGAATGAAATATACTTTGCCTCTTCAGAACGAAACGTTGACTGCAAATCTGACGGCATCTCTCTCCCCACACGTATTCTTCTTCAACCTTTTGGTTTGTACGCAAGGTTTCAGTTTCCATATTCGTTTTATTGCCTCATTCCTCTTCTGCTATGGAAGAACTGGGATTGCTGTGAAAGGAACTCAACTAGAGACTTCATCAATGGCTTCCCACCTTCATTTTCTTCCCCGAGTTTTGTTTCTATTCATTTTAATATCAGCAGGTAATTTGCCTGTTTTTTTTTTTCTCGATGATGAATTGTAGATGACGATTAAATTATTAAACAGGTTTAAAATAGTAATTAACGTGTAGGTTGTGACAAACGTCAGCAGGAATAAAACTCTCCGACTGTGCAAGAATATTTTCCATAGTCAACAACTGCAAAGAGACAATTTGGCCGGGAATCACTCCCGGAGAAAATTTTAACGGCGGTGGCTTTCAACTGAAATCCGGCCAGTCCCTTGTCTTCACTGCCCCGGTCGGCTGGTCCGGTCGAATATGGGGTAGAACCGGTTGCAACTTCGACAAAAACGGCAACGGTACCTGCCAAACCGGCGCCTGCGGCTCTTCCCTCAAGTGCAACTCCTCCGGCGAAACTCCGGCATCCCTTGCCGAGTTTACTCTTGCAGCGGTGGATTTCTACGATGTCAGCCTCGTGGATGGCTTTAACTTGCCTATCGTCGTCACCCCCATTAACGGTACAGGAAACTGCAACATCGCCGGCTGCGACGGCGACCTAAGAACCAGTTGCCCAACTGAACTTTCAGTAAAATCGGACCGAAAAACCGTTGGTTGCCGTAGCGCCTGCGACGTGTTCAACACCGACCAGTATTGCTGCAGAGGGGTATACGGAAACCCAGTAATTTGTCAGCCAACGTACTATTCGAAGAAATTTAAGGAGATATGTCCGTCAGCGTATAGCTACGCTTACGACGATCCGACCAGTATCTTCACTTGCTCCGGCACTGATTACGTCATCGCTTTCTGCTCTTCCAGGTCCTAATATTATTTCTAATATATGTTTTTTTATATATATTAGAAATCACATTACATAAACATTCGAGAGAATCTTGATTAATACTTAAATTAAAATTATGGCATTAAATTGCAGGCAACAACCAGTGTGCACTTATCATGACAACAAGCTTGTATGCAGTGGATCAGATGGACTAAACTCCTTGATAGGAAGAAGATGGTGGATTATATTATTATTCCTTTTTTATTTTTTTAAATTTCTTCCATTTATTTTCTAATTGTTTAGAGTTTTTATTTTTTTCTTCAATTTAATGTATATATAAATTTCCATAATTTATACGCGACAATTTATAGTAGTAAACAAACAAAAATTCTAGTAGAAATTGGATCGTTCGAGTTCGAAATTGCACACTTACATTGTTTATGTATTTTTGGGTAAAGTAATGTTCAAAATGTAATATTAATAAATGAACTGCACATAAAAAATAAAATATTTTCTGGTTTGGTTCGGTCGAGCATTTTGGAAAAAAAAAAAAAAATAAACAAGTGAAAAAATGTTACTTTTTGATGGAAAATATGACGGTAGGGGCCATATTGCTCATTATCAATACATTAAGATTGTTCTTGCCTATTATTTAAGTTTACGGTGTAAATTGCTCATTTTACCTAGTTGTAGGGGCCAAATTACACTTTACCTTCAAAAAATATAATGTTGACCACAATAAAGTAAATTTTATATATTATAAAAAAAATAAATATATGAACTTCAAGACCGTAAATCTGGTGTCTCATATTAATATTTTTTTTCATTTATTGTTCGATTTCTAACCGTAATAAATTTAAATAATAAATGAATTACACCATATCACACATGAGAATTGAAATTATATTATTAATTAAATATTTTAGTTATTGAATTTAAAATTAAATTTATTAATTAACAAAATTATAAACGAGCGAATATTATCGTATTTTAATTAGACGAATTAAAGGTGGGCTCTTCCCTCAAATCTCCACAGAAAACGCAGAGGAGGGGGTCAGGGGTGGAGTAAAGAACTCGGAGATGGCAGGCGGAAAGGTCTCCTTCAAAGTCATTCTCACGTCCGATCCGAAGCTCCCTTTCAAAGTGTTCGTATTCTTCTGTCTATCGATTCTTCTTTAACCAATGCTTCTTTCTGTAATCTCTCCGTTTCGTTCTTCATTGCAGGTTTAGCGTTCCCGAGGCAGCGCCTTTCACCGCGGTTCTCAAATTCGCCGCAGAAGAGTTCAAGGTGCCTCCTCAAACCAGCGCTATCATCACCAATGGTAAGATTTATTCTTCTCGCATGTTTACTCTCTCTCTCTTTTTCTCCGTGTTGTTGAATTTTGGGGTTTTCATTTTGCTTCAAGATTTTTTTATTTTAAACTTATTTCAATTTGTATATTAATTGACTATTTATTGATCTCGCCGTTAAGTATTATTCTATTATGTAGATTTTTTTTTTCCCGACTATCTGTTTGCATTATTGCCGTCTATTATTTGTTTAGGGGTTATCCAGTCTTTCATTACTGGAGTTAGCTTCCCGAGAGAAATTTTCATTATTTCACAATAAAGTTAGTAAAAACATAAATTTTATCGGTTAAAACATGCCTATTCCATTACAAGAATGAAGTGATTTGGAGTATGAAAGGGTTTTCTTGTCTTGTTTTAAGTGTAAGAAGATGTATATCGAATAAAAACTATTCTTAAATTTTTATTTCATACGCGAAGTGTAGAGATGGCTTATTTGTTCTACATAGTCAAAGACAGATAAAAAGGGGAATAATATCTTATTATTATTATTTTTTTCGAGAGAATGACAGTAAAGACTTCTCTCAACTTCATTGCCATGTTGAATAAAGAAATTTTTTTTTTTTTGGTGCATTGTTCTTGTTGGGATAGCCTAATGGTCAATTCACCTCCTTAAGGGTTAGGCTCAGTTGCAGGAACAACTGTTGTGAAACTTATATTGTGGAATACTTTGTTCAACTTTTTGCTCTTAAAATGGCCTGCATACAGAATAAGAATGCTGATTAGAGGAGGGAGAAAACCAACATCTTTTTGTCAGAAATCTTAAAGTTGGAAATCTATATGATTTATTTTAGGAAAAAAAGATATTTTCTTTCTCAGATGAATAAGTACTTCATCAATTTTTTTTTTCCAAGTGCTTTACATTTTAAATTTGTTTATCCCGAGTTGCAGATGGTGTTGGAATCAATCCTCAACAAAGTGCAGGTAAAAACTCTAGACAATAATTTTAATACATCTTCCTTTGTATCAGCTGACAGCTATCAACATTTCTCTTTCTTTATTGTTCATTTTTAACGCAGTGAGTTTAGAAAGTACCCAATGAAACCCACCAACTCCAGATGGAGAAGCCAAACAAAAGCAATTATGTTGCTTACTCAATACAAGAAATAATATTTTCAATTTTTTATGAGAATTCGATGGAAACTATTTAATATGATTTTCTACCTTTAAAGATTTAAAATACCACGACAGTTTTCCTCTCATCGATTATTGGTCAAGATTTACAAATACCAATCGTTTTTTTATCTTTCATGCCTGTAGAGGAGGCTGATTTTTAGGCTATAGGTTCTCTTTACTTTATTTTTGTTGTAGAACTTATTATTTAGTGCTTCCTATTCTTATAAAATTGCTGATGGTATTCGAACCATCTTGTTATCCCCCCCCCCCCCCCCCCCCCCCCCCCAAATCCAAGTTAAAATCCATACCATGGATTTCTTCGGCAACATGGAGATTAAACTGTAGGGTTTTTAAACGCAAATGACAGAGATCATACAGATGTACCAATTTTTTTCATTAAACACGTTCCAGATTTATTAACTAGATAGATAAGTAGCTGTTCTTACCGTATTACCTTTAGAACAGGACCCAGTTCCTTATGGTGTCCATTCTTCTCACTGTTATTTGTTACCCCTTCCCTTTTCTACTCTTTGCTGAAGAAAATCACTTTTCTTCTTTTTCTTTTGCAGGTAATGTCTTTCTCAAACATGGCTCTGAACTTCGACTGATTCCTCGTGATCGGGTTGGAGCTGTAGGCTTATTTGAAGCTTAACTTTCTTGATTTATCCTTCTTTAAATTGTGGATCGTGAACATTTTCCAGATCTAATACTCGCTGCTTTGCAGAATTCCCAAACTTTGTTGCTTTATCTATAAAGATATATTTATACTCAGCCAATGGTAAACTTAGTTAAGCATACATTCAGATGCAAATGGTGCTGGTCTTTTTCTTATTGTTTCTACAGACCTCAAAATTCTAGAGACTCATTATTTAAGAGTGTTGTTGTGATGATATGTTGATAACATTGATGAGATTGTGTATAGTTTTTAAGTGTTAAGTTGTAATTAGTATGATGATTTAGAAGGCTTCTTGACCCCGTTGCTACATAATTGTTGAAAACATTGTTAATCTTTGTTTAGTTTAACGCTCTATGCAGTTTTGGGTTCACAACACCCTTTGTTTTGCTTGCTAAAAGCAAATTTAAAAAATTCAGGATGGATAAAAGCATAAGATCAAAGTTATTTTAGCTGCAACTATTTAATGTTGGCGGGCACTGGCAGGTGTGCTCGGCTCACTATAATTAGTATAGGGCCAAGCTTGGCAGTCTCAAAATGTGAGTCGGGTCAGCCGAGCCAAGTATCCGAGATGGTAAGCTTGCTTGGTTCAGTTTCAAAATATAAGTCGAGCCGTGTCGAATCCAGCACCTGGGAATTAATATGAATGATAATACATCAAAAATTTTTTGGGAATTAATATGAATGATAATACATCAAAAATTTAATTAAAAACTGAGAATGAAATGATAATTACACTTGAAATTCAACTTGAAACAAGAATAATATTAGTTTTAACTTTTTATAAATTATATAATTGACTGTATAATTATTAATTAGTATAATTAATATTATATTTTAACTATTTATAATTTATTTTAATTATTATATTAATTAGTGAGAAATATTTAGTTTGATTGACACATAAACGTGTACAATTAGAATCAGAAGCGTCCGAGATTGCTTTTAAAAATAGCTATTCATGTTCCCATCTGAATGCAAGTAATACGAGATTCTTGTGCTCGTGCATGGGACGTTGGAGTACGTGAAAAGGCGGGAATGGGTCAATTGTTTCCTATCTTATTTTGATTGCTTCCGAGCAGAAACTTTATTCCGACTCTTATAAGATTTTGTCCGATGAATTTGTCGTCTTTGAAAACTCTTTTGCATGCAGCGGCCGAGTACTATTCTTCCTGCTGTTCCAATTCCTTGCTCATCTCCACATTTTCCTAGCTTTATGGATTTCAACCGCATTGCTGTGGCTTTACGCCATTGCGGGAAAATGGGATCTTTAAAACGAGGAATTGCGCTTCACTGTCACTTGAAAAAAGTTGGGGGTTTAAATGACGTGTACCTTGGTAACAATTTGATTTCTATGTACCTGGACTTTTCTGATTTCAGAGGTGCGCAGAAAGTGTTTGATGAAATGCTCGAGAGAAACATCATTACCTGGACGACCATGGTTTCTGCTTATGCTAATGGAGGTCGACCATACGAATCTCTCCGATTGTATGATTCAATGCCTCGCTGGGAGATACCAAATGGGTTCATGTACTCAGCGGTTTTGAAAGCTTGCGCTATTGTTGCTGATATTGAGCGGGGTAAGCTGATTCACGAAAGAATTTTTAGAGAAAAATTGGTATCTGATACTGTTTTGATGAATTCCCTTCTGGATATGTACATCAAATGCGGAAGTTTGAGCGATGCACAAAAAGTTTTTGATGAGATTCTTTGTGCAAACACAACGTCTTGGAACACCCTCATATTGGGCTATACAAAATCTGGTTCGATGGAGGAGGCAATACATTTGATCCACTCTATGCCTGAACCAAATGCAGTGTCTTGGAATACTATTATTGCTGGTTTTGTTGATTGTGGGAGTGTACGTGCTCTGGAGTTTGTTTCTATGATGCACAGAGAAGGATTTAAGCTCGATGATTTTACTTTTCCTTCTGCTTTAAAAGCCTGTGCATTTCATGGCTTTTCAGATTTTGGCAAACAGATTCATTCCTACGTCATCAAGTTGGGCTTAGAATGTAGCTATTTTACTTTATCTGCCATGATAGATATGTATTCGAATTGCAATTTGATGGTTGAGGCTGTGAAGTTGTTTGATGAAAACTCAAGCCCTGATGCTTCAATGGGTAGCTTGGCAATATGGAATTCATTGCTTTCTGGATACATTGTTAATAATCATAATAGGGCAGCATTTTCCCTGATATCACAAATTTATTGCTCAGGCGCACATTTGGACACATACACTTTCAGTGGTGCTTTAAAGGCATGCATCAATTTTCAAAACTCGAGGGTTGGGCTTCAAGTGCATGGTCTGGTTGTCACCTATGGATACGAATTAGATTATGTTGTTGGAAGCATTTTTGTAGATCTTTATGCAAAATGGGGAAGCATAGAGAATGCATTCAAATTATTTGAAAGACTTCCAAAGAAAGATGCAATTGCTTGGTCTGGCTTAATCATGGGTTGTGCACAGAGGGGATTAAACTGGTTGGCTTTCTCAATATTTAGAGATATGATCAATTTTGTTATTGAAATAGATCATTTTGTGGTTTCTTCTGTTCTTAAAACATGTTCGACTCTAGCATCGCCTAGAAGTGGAAAACAGGTCCATGCTTTTTGTGTAAAGAAGGGATATGGAATGGAAGGAGTTCTAATTACATCTCTTACTGATATGTACACAAAATGTGGCGAAATTCAAGATGGATTGATTTTGTTTAATTGTATGCCGGAAAAGGACGTGGTGAGTTGGACTGGGATCATTGTGGGGTGCGGTCGAAATGGGAAACCAGAACAGGCAATCAGATTATTTCATGAGATGATCGAATCCGGGTCAAAACCGAATGAAGTTACCTTTTTAGGTGTTCTTTCTGCTTGTAGATATGCTGGACTGGTTGAAGAGGCCAAGACCATATTTAATTCCATGAAGATAGAATACAAACTTGAGCCTTATTTAGAGCATTATTGTTGTATGGTTGATCTTCTTGGTCAAGCTGGACATTTTGATGAGGCTCAGGATCTAATAGCTAATATGCCATTTGAGCCAGATCACAATACCTGGCGTACCTTGTTAGGAGCCTGTGGAGCTCACCAAAACGCTGAGCTTGTTCATGTTATTGCTGATCACCTTCTTGAGACTTTATCTGAAGATCAATCAGTATATGTGACGCTTTCCAATGCTTATGCAACATTAGGGAAGTGGCATGGAATAAGCAAAGCGAGGAAAGCTGCCAAGAATGTGGGTATGAAATATGCTGGAATAAGCTGGATTGAGATTTCAAGTTAAAATCTGAGTTGTATGATCCATGGATTCATAATTGAATTTACTTTGTGAATATCCATTAATTTATGACTCTACTCAAGAAGTTCGATGGACGATGAAGCTCCCTTTTTAAAGTCCATACATCGGGGAAGGAATGAAGAATCAAGACAGACGAAAAGATCAGAGGAGTAGAAGGTTCTGTTGGCACCAAATTTCAGAGAAATCAGCTTTTTATCTTGTGAGTATTTGATCTCTCTCTTCATTTCTCCTTTTTCAAGACCTTAATTATCATGTGTTCATGGTTATGCATAAAAGCTATAGAATCAAGAACATTTTATGATAGCGCAGTCATAGTAATATGTATCATTATTATATTCAGTTGGCAGCTAAAACTCAAGGAAAGAACAAAGAAGTGATTGATGAGTTGAACAATGTGGAATTTTGGAGGATGGCTTGTTATGGCGGCACTTTCACGTAATTTCCCTGAAGGTTAGTTCCCACAACTCAACTCTCTGGGTTAACTGTTGTGTATTCACTTCTGTCGAATAAATTGTAAGCTTCAATTATTGATCGATTGCCACCTACTTTGGGATCACACAGCTCATCTCCTCACGAAGATATTAGCAATAGATGATGGATTTCCTATCATGAACAAATTATTTGAAAGGTGCAAGAAGAAAGATTTGAAAGAAAAGATTGCGAAAGAATTTAAAAACGTTCTGCATATTTTCCATTTTTTTCTGCTTGCTAGTTTATAATTAGCTAGATTTCACGAGGTTTGAAAAGAAAAAGGCAAATTAGTGAGACGATAAGATGGTCCTTCAGCTCGACTGAAACCAGCTTTCAGCAATCTATAGGAACATGGGTGGGTCCCTAGAAAAATCAGGTGAGTGACCTTCTCTTCTCATTGCTCTCGCCTTTTCGGAAAGTCCAGTCCTTCCTCTCCCTCTGCTAGGTCTCCACCATCACAGATTGTGGCAGGTTGCTGTGTGTGAGAGAGATTTTTCTTATGATGTGTTGCTTTCTTGCTCAATCATATCACCACAAAATGTCTCCTCTAACTTCAAGAATTCAAAAATACTTTTGCAATCTTACTTTCATGCAAACCTGGCTCCAAACATCTAGTTAACCTTTGAGCACACATGGCAGTTGTTTCCGATTTCTCGAATTTCAATCTGAGAATTCAACTAGGGAGAATAGTTTAGTACATTTGAAATTCCATACCTTCATGCTTTTGCAGGAATGACCCTTTTCTGGGTGTGGTGGTGATAGACTGTTTTCCTTGTGGAGCAGGTTTGTAAGTTGTAACTCAATTGCTTTCAACAAATATTGTAATATGGATGATTAGTGACTTTGAGATAGTTGATAGTTAGACCCATCTGCATCAAACAAGTCGAACTCTGTCTTTTGTTTTGTGCATGAGGACGGCACATTAGAGTTTTGTGTTAAGTAGGGGTGGGAAAAATCAGAACAAAACCGCGGTTAGAATCGGACGGTCGTAGTTCGGTCCGGTCTCACTTGTTTAGGAAACGTACCCGGTTTTGGATGTATTAGAATCGTGTGTCTCAATTTGGTCCACGGTTGTGGGTGTCAAAACCGTAAAAACCAAACGGAAGTATGGGAGGAGGGGTTGATCCGACCAAAATTCAGTTTAAATCCGGCCCAATACTCGAATATAACCCATAATTCGGTCAAACCTGACTCAAAATTCACAAAGTCAGTCCAAGATGGCAAAATCTAACATATATTTTTACAATATTAATTTTATTTCAATTTCGTTACCAAAATCGAACGAAAACCAAATGGTAAAATCTGGTTCGGTTCGGTTGTGGAACCTAATGGTTCCGGTCCTGGTGCCAAAAATAGGAACTGGGAGTGCACGGTTCGGTCTGATTCTGGGCAGAACCGACAGAACTGGCTCGAGCTTGACCCTAGACCGCTAGTGCTAAGAATATCGAGCCCTGAACATTGAGTTAGATTTTGTAAGTTAGTTGTAAAGCATCGAGCTTGTCTAGGAGAACTTTTTCATTGGCCGAGAGCAATTTCAACCTTTGTCGAGCTTCTTCTCTGTGGGTCGACTTTTACATGTTGTGCAGGCTGTTGGTGATTAAGCAACCATTACATTGGTGATTTAAACATTACCCTTGATAGATAACAACAAAACAAGGCAGTATAGCCTTGGCATTAAACACATACAACTCGTCCAAATTAGAATGAACTCCCACACCTCCGCTCACTGAGTCATACTCCTCCATGCTCCCTTCCCCGCTCTTCTTCACCCTCCCGGCCACCACCCTGCAAACCACCATCGCCCTCTTCTCATTCCTTTCCACCGCCTCCCCGGCCCTGTCGTGAGCTGCTCCACTTGCTGCCATCGTCAAAATTCCCATCTCGGCTGCCCTGAAGCCGCTCCTTATGATGCTGCAGATACTGCACTGAGGATGGATCGAGTGGCATAGAGTGAAGCAGCCATTGACGCCTAGGGAGCAAGCTAAGGTGGTGCAGTGGAACCGGAGAAGCTCGTTTCCGTCCGCTAGGCATCGGGGGTGTTTCTTCTGGAGCTTGGTTGCTTTGGCTTTAATGGCGTCTCTGTACTCTTCGAATTTCGAAATGGTTTTTTGGGTGTTGTGGACTTTTAGAACTCGTTCTATCTTGCAGATTTGAGGTTCCTTCTTCATCCATCTTGATTTGAATATGATTTCCACTATGTTTTTGCTTGTATCCTCTTCGTCTAATTCAGATACTAAGCAACCAAAGGAAAATATATTTCTAAACGATCAATTTTTATTTGTAGGAAGAGAAAAGGAGCAATTCAACCAGAAAATAGCTTCAAGAAGAAAGAATTTGGACATACCAGCATGGTTATTGGCCAGATGAAGCTCCAGAATTTCAGGTTTCGTGAAAATCTCACAACATTGAGGACAAGGAAAAATGCTTGATCTCAAAGAAGAATCTTTGGTATATCCAAGAACAGGGTCGATCACCATTTTACACTCGTAACACCCAGAAATTTTTCCGAAAGGTATTCCTCTGAAAGACCCACCGAAGGCGGCGATGGAAGTTGCAGAAGAAGAAGAAGACGAAGAAAACGACGTTGAAATGACGCCGTTTTGTTCGTAAACAGTAGACTTCATGGACCTGGTAGAGGTAGAAGAATCGGTAATGTAGCTGTTTGAGGAAGCCATTAAAGCCCTTTTCTTGTAAACCTCCGGCGACCCAGTTTCAGGCCTTTGCATTACCTTCGTGTTATTACAGAGCGAACCAGAAAACCATTTCATTTTCTTACATTTCTTGACCCATTCTTCTTCTTCCTTCTCCTTACGCAACATTCCTTGCCGAGCAGAATTGCCGAGGACATGTCTGCAGCCGAAAAGGCCCCTGAAAACGCCCCAAGGTTTCTCCGTTTTCTGGGTGCGGTTATTCTTCAGGTTTCTGCAATCCGCCATTGTTGTCCGAAGGAAGATGATGAAGAAAAGGAGAGGACAACTTCTGTTTCAAATGAACTTGAATGATCATTGTTTTCTATTTCAATGTGTTTGGGTGGGACATTGCATGGAGGAATCCGACAGGGAATTGCGTTGGGTTTGGAAGAACATGAAATAATAGGAGTGGTCCTCTTACTTTTATCACAAGTCTGTCTTGCATTATTTTAACGTTATATTCGATGATGATATATTATTTGACCGATTGTAATTTATCATAATTGTATTAGATTGGGCACAAACACGTCTCATTCTCTCCCTTCCTGTGATCCTGTATTGACTCTCTCTCTACGAGTGATCATCCGTTGGCTTTTTAAGTACTTAAATCCACTATAAACTCGCGAAGCATTAGCTATATATCTACGAAGATTACAAACAACCAAATCAATTATAATTTACCCGATCAATTAAAATTACAATAGAATCAATTAAGATTTTTAAATATAAGATTTTTCAATAATTTCAAATCAATTGGGATATTTTGTAATTATCGTTAGACTATCTTTGTATGTCTGTTTTCTTTTATGTATATTGCTTCCTTATAATTCAGCCTATATATATAACATCTCTCTAATGATATTTTAAGTTCAAACTATTTTCTCTCTTCCCGTATTCTAATTTTACATGATATTAGAACACTATTTTTTTTTTTCCTCTCACGGCTGATACAGAAACAGATTTCATCATCTGTCAAAACAGATACCTATTCCATTCATCACTCTGACAGCCCTTCCACTGTTTTGATTACTCCGCCACTGTCCGGAGATAATTATGGTTCATGGAGTCGAGCTGTGACGATGGCACTTCGTGCTAAAAACAAACTTGGTTTTGTCGATGAGTCAATTCTGAAACCAAAAGAGAAGGCTGATATTCCTAATTGGGAACATTGCAACGATCTCGTTGGAGTTGGATTCTCAACTCTGTATCATCTAAAATTCGTCCAAGTGTTTTATATGCTGAAACTGCAGCACAAATTTAGACTGATCTGAATGAACGTTTCTCTCAATCCAACGCTCCTAAAATCTATCAATTGAAGCAATCAATTTCAACTCTTAAACAATAAGGTACGTCAATTTCCTTGTATTTCACACAACTCAAATCTTTATGGGATGAACTCAATTCCATTGTCTGTTTCAGATGATGCAGAGTTGAGAATCCAACTCCCAACGAGATCGTTGCAGCGTTCCAATTAGGAATATCAGCCTTCTCTTTTGGTTTTGGAATTGACCCATCGACAAAACCAAGTTTGTTTTTAGCACGAAGTGTCACCGTCACAGCTTGACTTCATGAACCATAATTATCTCCGGACAGTGGCAGAGTAACCAAAATAGTAGAAGGTCTGTCAGAGTGATGAATAGAATAGGTATCTGTTTTGATAGGTAAAGAGGTGATGAAATATGTTTATGTACCCGCCATGAGAGAAAACAAAAAAAAAAAAAAGAAAAAAAATAGTGTTCTGATACCATGTAAAATTAGAAAACGGGAAGAGAGAAAATAGTTTGAACTTAAAATATCATTAGAGAGATGTTATATATATAGGCTAAATTATAAGGAAGCAATATACATAAAAGGAAACAGATATACAAAGATAGCCTAACGATAATTATAAAATATCTTAATTGATTTGAAATTATTGAAAAATCTAATATTTAAAAATCTTAATTGATTGGATTATAATTTTAATTGATTGGGCAAATTCTAATTGATTTGGTTGTACTATCAAAGCAAGAAAGCAATATTGAACCACCGAATCGATCCAACACTGACATTGTAAGGAAATTTATCGACAATGTATCATTTTCGCACTTTATCTACCGGTTCATGGTTATATATTTGGATAATACAATGAAAAACATGCGACTTCCTATCGTAGAGACCCGATCGTATGGTTCTGAGGCTGATTGTGTTTTGTGAGAAGATGAAGAGATGTAATCTAAACAAAAATTTATAATTATAAAGAAATTAGAAAAAAAAAAAAAAAAGAGCGGTTCCCATTAAGATGAGATGAAAAGGGTGTGTCGTGTTGGCGTCACTTTCCCGACCAAAAAGAGCAGAAAAGATAAGTGGGATTATTAATGAATTTGGTGCACTCAATCTTGACATACAACATCACATTCATATGCCATTCATTGGACCTTTTCCATCAAATAATAACTAAATGGACCCCTGCTGATTCAAATCTACTCGTAGGAACTGTCATAAATACAATATAATTTAGTTAACATTCCATTGGTATTTGATTTTCGAGAATTACAAGCCCTTTTTATATATAGTAATTTTCAATTGCAGGGAGCACCAGAACTTTGGAGGCTAGGCGAATCGGAGCAGCTTTGGAGGCGAGGCGAGGCGAATCGGAGAACGGAGCACAAAATCAAGAATCGGGAGTCGGGAGTCGTCGGATGTCGGCCGTTGGGTGTTCAGCTGAGCAAAAGAACGCATCGGGACTTCAGGAGAGATTCTGTGACTGCGAGCGCGTTCTGCGTGAGTGGCTGAGTGCGTTTCTGCCTTTTGATTCAGGTTTTGTGAAGCACGTCTGAAGAGTGAAGAGTGAACAATGAAGTCCCAGTTCTTTTTAACATTTGGTCCAGTCCCGATTTTTCTGGATTTTTAACTGTGGACCGAGGACGGGACCGAAACCATCGATCCGGTCCGGTTCTGGGTCTCCGAGCCGGTTCTGCCCACCTCTAAATATGTGTACCTTCAAATGAGGAGAAGTGTTGTGATGACACAGTTGGAAAAAAAGCAGTTTTGGAGTCACATAATCACAAACATATAATAAAATAACTCAATGCTTCATAAGCCTCTTCAGAGGACGAAAATGCCACCAACTATTCAACTACGGTCTTGCATAACCTACAAAAGTTTTGAAAACAAAATTAATATTAGATTTTATGACAAGTTAATAATAAACCTCTGTCAAAAATATTTCAACTTTCTCTAGCCTTGCAAGAGATGATCGTGCCAAACGGAGAAAGCTTATCATTGTTGATACTATCGACAGAACTATCTCTTTCTTGTTTCTGAAAGAAATGTCCAACAAAGACATGTTTGTTATTAGATAGCATTCCATTCAACTTCTCAATAGCTTTTTAGGCAAATTCCTTGCAATGAAATTGAACAAAATTGCACAATGACCATAAACGAGCTTAAAAAAACACATGTTTAAGAAATTAATACCTTAATAAATATATTTCCATAACCACTTTTTCGGATGTTGGTCGCGATGAGAATACATTACTTGGATGGTTTCCTATCGATACGTGTAAAGTTCAGAACTTTCAAGGTCGTAACACCTATTATCAAATCCATGACAACCTTTATAGAAACCAAAAATGCAAACCAAATGAAAAAAAAAAAAAGAATTGAATTTATCTGAATCTGAGAAGGAACAATAACGGATGATGCAGATAAAATATGGAAAAGTAGGAGAAAAACTGACAATTTCTCGATGTCAGTTAGAAAATAATCCAATAATGCTGAAATGCAAGAAAAAAAAAAGACAATGTTTTATTATAAATCTCTCTCCAGTACGCAATAAGGTGCACTGATGCACATCCAATAAATTGAAATTTAACAACCCTAAAGAAGATTATATATCAATTACCAAGAGAAAGGATGAGAATCACTGACCAGCTTATCTGGAACCACAAAGCACTGCCTCTGAATTGATTATAAGTAAGCTTCGTGCACTTCTATGTCTTCATCCAAAGAGCATTACACTCTAATGACACAAAAAAAAAAGCTGCAAAAATTTGCTTCCATTTTTAGGCATCCTTGAAATTTAGAGTTAATCTCTTTATTTAAAAATCACACAAATTTTTTTATATTTTCTTTATTTAGAAATTTAGAATTCTTGAAATTCAGCCTCAATAGATGGGCCTCGATAGTAGACTATTTGATTGCTGACAATATCTGTTTGTTCTTTTGTCAGCAAATAGAAAAATTAGTGTCAAAAGTGGGAGCTCAAAAGTCAAAACGCCTAAACCAATAATTCCTTTAAGAAGACTTCTCCCTATACCCATAATTCCTCAAGTCTACTTCTGATTCTTCTGAGCATGTGTAATATAACAATGAGAATTAATCTAATTATAAGACATACTCGACAACAATACCAAAATGACCAAATCCAGCACCAATGCCATACTTGTCAACTACATAATCTGCAAATATCGTCCAATCAAAATGAGATGAATTAGACCAACAGAGCCATGCCACAATATCCACTCAACTAAGGGGTATATCCAAAGACCAGTCTGTCGCTTACTGTAAGTGAGTTCAATTGGGCAGCGCTTCCAATTGTACGCAGTTGCAAGCTATTACTTTCTCTCTTTAACATCTTCGAAGCTTTGCGACCCAAGAATTGAGACTGTGGAACAACTGAAAAACAACATAAATAGTTAGCATTAAGCATTTGGTATCTTAAAAAATCCACTTAGAAGCTCCATTTCCTGGGACACGATATCGTCCTTGAGATACAAAATTTGGCCATGAACTAAAATTTTGCATTTCCAACTCTCGTCTAAAGATAAATCTTTAGTATTCTGAATTACAATTTTCAAAATTATAAACAACTCATTTCAGATTAATTGCGTTATATATGATGCAGCACGCAACTCTAAATTTCACTTATAAAACCTGGAAATGAAGGAAAGAAAATTCAATTAAGAACTCGTTGGTAACTTCTCTTTGTGCAGTATGAGGCTTTAAAGCCAGTAAAACATTTAAGATAGTAAAACTGCAATCAATAATAATATAATCAAACAAATCAAACCACTAAAAAATTACCCTTGTTGAAAGTAAACAACACAATCTAGTCAATCAAATATAACTCTTACCGGAGTCACAAGTTAGTTTCTCGCTGACGAATCGAATCTCAAAAAAAAAAAAATGTCTCCAACATGACATTCAAAAGTTGCCCATTTAGAAAAAGGACAGAATCACCACTTCCAATCCGAAAAGAAAAAAAAAAGTCCAAGCAACCAAAACTAAAAAGAAATCTAGGGTTCCAAAACAACTGCAGGATAATTCAAGAAAAACAAGCAGAGCCATACCACTACCAAGATGAAATGAAGCAAGCCTTCGAGAGGGGTTATAGGAAGAAAAGGAAAGACACAAGCGAGAAATGCAGACGGACCTAAACGATGGGAGAGAGGGTCGTACGGAGGAAGACGTGGGAATCATTCTCGCCATCTATCGGTCACTAAATCGCGTCTGTGGCATAATCCAGAAGGAACCAAAAGTACATGAGGCGGAAGACCCGTGCGAGGGAAGGAAACAGCACCAGTGAGCCGACGAAAACAGAGAATACAGAGAGACGAAAGAAGAGAGGAAGAACGATGAGGATGCAAAGACGAAGACAAGCGGTGAGGAGGAAGAACGATGGAACGAAACTGAGCTTTCTCTTCCCCGGGCAGAAATCATCAGAGGGAAGTAGATTCTACTTTCCCCGTAAAAGAAATCCAACAAAAAAATTCCACCGATCCATTATAACCATTTTTTTAAATTTTGAATTATTTAATTCTTAAAATAAAATAGGTGGCAGAAAATAAAGATGACACGGTGGATTTTATTTTTAATTTTGATTTTTTAAACGTGAGAAGAAAATAGGTGGCAGTCCTCCCTTTTAAGAGTAGAATAGAATCATCCGCGGCCGAACAACGGCTGTGATGGTACAAAGAAATAGCCTTCTCTTCTCGTGTGGTAAAACATTAAAGCTGTCGTCTACATGCTCTTGAGCTCTCTGAGATTCTTCACCCTCAAGACCCATCTTTACTCTCGCTCTCTCCGAAAACGTCTCCCGTTCTTCTCGCTTCGTACATCGGCAAATATTATGGCATCCGTTTCCTCTTTACGAGTGGCTGTAGAATCAGGTTTGGTTCCAACTCTTTTGTCTTCTCTGCAAAGTTCTACATGTTCGGAATTTTTTCCGTATTGAAAGTGAGTTTTTTTGTTCATGTTCTGCTTAAGTTGTCAGCTTTTTCTTCTGGGTCAATTGTTTTTCTCCGAAAACAGACAAAAAAAGTCATCTTTTTGGGTAAACAAATCTGTTGTAGAGTTTGAAATTCTTCCTTTTGTAGGTAAATCAGCGGATTCCACTTCATATCACACGATCTTTTTGGGTGGAAAATCTCGGGCTGAAAAGGAAATTTCTGAATCGTTGAAGAGAAACGCGACCTTGAAGCTCCCTGACAATGGAGAAATCTCAATTCTATTGCATTCAGACACCGATGAATCCTGCAATGAAGAGTCTTTTCAGTTTGATTTATATATGAATTCACTTTCCACTGATCTGTTTGGCAGATTCCTGCTCTGGTCTCCCCGGTTATCTTCAACTCATGATGTTGTTTCTCAGTGAGTGAAACGAACCTCAAATTTTCACCTTATAGTTATTGTTCTTCCTTTGTCTGGAATATGATTTTTTCTTTAATTTTGAAAGCAATTTCTGTGAGCTCCCCGTTGGTGCCGTTTGTGTATCCAATATTCAGTTCAAAGGACGAGGTGTGCATTGCTGTCGAGAATTTTCTGTTTGTTTCCTGCAAAAATAGATTTAATTCTTCTCTAAGCTTATATATCTGTAATTAAAGGTCGTTCAAAGAATTCATGGGAATCTCCAGTGGGTTGCCTTATGTTTTCCTTCACCATTCAGATGGAGGATGGGCGAATCGTTCCTCTCGTCCAGTATGTAGTGTCTCTGGCTATCACTGAGGCAATAAAAGAAATATGTGATATCAATGTAAGTTGAAGTAATCGATTTCATTTGCTCCCCCGATATTTACTTCGGTTTCATGGTATATCTCATCATACTTTCGTCATAAATCCTCATCAAATGATACGAAGTTGGAATTCTTATAATTCTTCAAGTTTTTGGATGCTCAATCAAGATTTGGATTGCACAACTTGAAGATGGAGGGGAATAAAGATTGTTTGAAGTTATATGAGTTTCATCGTGAAGAGTCCTTCGAATTAAACTTATTCGGAGAAAGATACTCGTAGCTAGTTTCATATTCCTACTGTTTGAGATTACTTTTCAGAAGGAATAAGTGAAGAAGAAGATAAGTTAGGGGGAGAGATAAAACTAGAGAAAAACAACATGGTGTCCAGTAATCGTGATTCGTGATTCGTGATTAGAATTCGCTTAAATTTTCACCTTTTTGTGAGTTACTCCTCGTTTCTGATTAAATTTTCATTTTAGGGCATACCATACGTCGATGTTAAAATAAAGTGGCCAAATGATCTTTATTTAAATGGACAAAAGGTCGGAGGCATTTTATGCACGTCAACTTATAAATCCAAGAAGTTCAATATCAGTGCTGGTAATTATTCAAAACCATTCGTTAATTTATGTGCACTTCTTCTATTCGAACTAGAGAATCCCGAGTTGCAACACTTGATTTGATAGATTCAGTCAATTTACGCCCTTTTTGCAGGCATAGGTTTGAATGTTGATAATGAGAAGCCAACTACATGCTTGAATGCAGTTCTTAAAGATTTATCTGTCTCGGCATACAAGTTCAGAAGAGAGGAAATTCTCGCTTCCTTTTTTAATAAATTTGAAAAGTTTTTTCAACTTTTCATAAATCAAGGTACTTAAACTGCATCAGATATCAATGTTTCCAGTCCATTATTCAGTATGGCCTTCCTGGCAATTGATAAACTTTGTGTTTGCGTAGATTTATCGATTTTTTTCAACTTCAATTGCTTTATACGAGGCAAGTTTTGTTTTATAAAAAGAGAATTCTTATACGATGGATAAGAATACGTCCGAAGATTAGAGAAAAACATATAATCAACTCATTGCTATCTCTGTTCGAGGAATAAGGAAAAGAACAGGAAGAAGAAAAAGATAAAAAATTTAGAAGAGCAGGTTCATTTCCAATGCAAAATCTATTCTTAACCCATAAGACGATACAAACAATGGATAAATCTATTCTGATGTGTATGATTGCACTTTTAATTAAGGGTGGGTGATGTCCAGTTCGATCACAGAACTGGAACCAACAGTGTTTCACTGTTTGCTTGCAAATTTAAAAAAATAAAAATAAAATTATTTACATTTTTTAATTATTTTTGGGTCGGGTTTTCTGAATTTGGGTTGGGTTTGAGGCTGGTTTTCGAGTATGGGTTGGTTTTTCATAGTTTAGGGTTGTGTTTTAACTAGTTTTCAAGTCGAATTTTTGACCCCATAGTTCAGTTCGATTTTCATAGATTTTGACCCCCAAAATCGTGGACCGGATTGTAGACCGCAGTTATTGAGAATTTGGAATCGGAATTGGAACCAGTTCCTTTGGTGGGAAAAATTGGACGGGGACCGAAACTGCGGTCTAGAATTGTGGTTCCGGTCGAGTTTTGTCCACCCCTACTTCTAATAGTCTCATTGTCTTCTTATCATTGACGGGTCAAAATTTCGATTGAATTATTTACTTGAAAAGTATATGAAATATAATTTTCCCTTTTGTGGAGAAAGAAGTCTCTTCACAATTTTAATGCTTTTGGCTGAGTGACAAACTTCTATGGTGCAAAATGCAGGGTTTCAATCGCTTGAGGAGCTTTACTATAAGACGTGGTTGCACAGGTGACAATACAAATTTATTCTTTTTGCAGTTCTTGTCCATACTCTGTTAAATTTTTGCCTATATAAAAAGCTTGAGTTGTTATTTTAAGATAACAGATTCAACTTTTTGTTCTTAACATTGTTTTATTTACATTTTCATGTAGACGTGTTTTCTTTTCCTTGTCCGCATAATTTGCATCTTTGCGCGTAAAATTATCAATGTTGTCATGTATTGCGTGAAGGGAGTTTCGTGTAACTTGATTGAAGTTTGATTAAACTTGTAGTAGTACCATGATCTTGTCTTCTACACAATTTGAAAAGACAATTAAAAGATAACTATTTATTGCTTTCTTGCAAATTTCAAATGGAGGCTAATTATTAGTAAGATTATGGAAATGTCTATAGTTTTCGTATTTGTGGTTACACACATTTATCAGTGAGGGTTTGTGGAGTTCTTAGTATTCCTAATACAATATTGTCTGTTTTAAGCTGAAACTCATAGATTTGTTCTTGGAATTAATCCAAAATGTATTGTACTAAATAGAGAGTAGAACTTTACTTATAAATTGTGCATTCTCCATTTTCTCAATCGATGTGAGATTGTGTACCTTTACTGGTATAGGTTGGACCATCACACTTAGGTCATCATTGTCTTCAAATAGCGGGTTGTCTCGCAAGTCTAAACAATTTTTTATGGAAGATGAAAGATAAGGATAATGTATATTTGTTGATTGATTTATGGCAACATTCTATCTCTACTTCTGCCCTGCATTCTCTCTCTTTATCTCGACTGATATCTTTTTTTGCCTTATTCTTCTTATGAATCCCTTCATAACTTGATATTTGTAAATTGATATTCTTATTTTTAGATGTTTTCATGCAGTGGCCAAAGAATTATTGTGCAGGACGAGAAGGACGGGCAAATGGTGGAAAACGTTGTCACTATTCAGGTGCAAAGTACTGAAAACAATTACGTCATGATTGATTCGAAGTTCAAGACTTACGGTTGAGATATTGTTTATTCGAGCTCAAAATGAAAAAAAAAAAAAGAAAAAAAAAAGAGGTTTTATATTTGAATTGTATAGAATGAGTTAAAATTTTGTTCATTTTTATTGGCTTAAAATTATGATACTTTTTAGATTTTTATACAATGCCTATTAAGTATCTCGTCGATTATGATTTCTACTTATTTACGTAGGGTTTGACATCATCCGGGTATTTGCTAGCGATTGGAGATGACAATCGAATGTGCGAGCTTCATCCTGATGGAAATTCGTAAGTATATATTCGTGGTCCTCTTGGATGTAATCATCTGTTAGGAATATATTAGGGGAGGGTAATATTATAGTAGTTATGTGGGTAGTTATCTAGTTAGTTATCTAGGGGTATTTGGGGTATTTAGTTTAATAATTGGTTATGAATTGGTTATCTAGTTGATTATATAAGTGGGGGAAAGTGAGTGGGTGAGGGGGGGAATAATAGTGGGAAAAGTGGGAGAGGGGTAGAGGCTCTCGAAATCCTCTACAATTGGTAAGATCGAGAGTGTGCTGTTGTAATTCAATTTCTGGAATTGCAATATATGTGGTTGTTTGTTTGATAAGTACAGAGACCCTATCAATGGTATCAGAGCATTGTTCCTAGAGAATGACAGGCAAGAAACCAATTGAAGGAGAGGCAGGAAGACAAGGCACGGGTGTTGAGGCAATGACTGGGACTCAGAACGCTTTACGGCAGGAGATGGATTCCATCAAAGCAAGCATCTCTCGGCTGCCAGAGTTGGAAAGAACTATGACCCTGCTTATGGCGAAATTTGATTCGCTAGCAGCAGCTGTGCAAGGAGAGCCGATGCGGTTGGAGATTCGACGACCCAGCCCAGCGACCCCAGCGGTCACTCAGCCAGCCCCGGTCCGAGCCCTTCCGGCAAGCCCAGCGCGGTCCCTGGCGTTTGCTTCATCTGCGTGCGCAACTCGACCCACGACATCAGCTTCTGGTAACATCACGAAGCCGTCGATTCGTGGTCTGGCTTGGAGAGGCGGTGTGAAGAGGATCAGCGGCCTAAATTCTGAAGAGACTCGAGAGGTTCTCCCGAATTTTCTCTCTCTCTTGATTCGCGATGTCGTCACCCATGCAGAGGAGGAAGAAGCGGCTCAGAGGGATGAAAAGAAATTGGGCCTTCTTCAACCAAGGACCGGGTCCAGGGAAGAGTGAGGCCAGCCCACACAAACTGGGCTTAATAGCCCAGTCACCAATCCAGTTTGTGGGCCAAAATCTTCCAGCAAGCCCAATCCGAATTCGACCCTCACTGCATACGTACGCTGCGGTGGATTTAAGATTTTTAATCCCACCTTGAGGACAAGGTGGAATTTTAGGCAGCCGGTATTGTTAGGAATATATTAGGGGAGGGTAATATTATAGTAGTTATATGGGTAGTTATCTAGTTAGTTATCTATGGGTATTTGGGGTATTTAGTTTAATAATTGGTTATGAATTGGTTATCTAGTTGATTATATAAGTGGGGGAAAGTGAGTGGGTGAGAGGGGGAATAATAGTGGGAAAAGTGGGAGAGGGGTAGAGGCTCTCGAAATCCTCTGCAATTGGTAAGATCGAGAGTGTGCTGTTGTAATTCAATTTCTGGAATTGCAATATATGTGGTTGTTTGTTTGATAAGTACAGAGACCCTATCATCATCGTTTATTTAACAAAAATCGTAATTTTTTAAGATGGTTGGTAATTTATTAGTTTTTAGTCTCAATATTTGTCAAATATGGTATGGTAGACTAGGAAGCGGTTTCGTCGAGATGTTATTCGAATCCTCTTTTTGAAAATTCTTATTTGAGAACAGAGAGATTAGGAGACATACTCTTTTCCATCAAGATTTACTGAGAGTAAAAGATAGATAATTGGCGTTGGTGTATCAAATATGATGAAGCATCTCATCAGTGACCCAATCAAGTTTTCTCGGCTTTTCTCATTTACGACGCAAACCCGATCGTGACCCGTTGTTTTCTTTGTGTTCATTTTTGCAGATTTGATTTCTTCAAAGGGCTGATTAGGAGAAAGTTGGAGTGAAGATGGAAAAGAATGAATGTCTTTTTTGTGTTTCAAGTGTAAATCTTCTTCTGTTATGACCAAGATTGTTGTAGTGACTGCGATAGCAATCATCTCTCTCTACCTCTCCTCTCTCCTGTCTATATCCCTCTCTCTCTCTCTCTCTCACTCTCTAGAGTTGTAAGAACTCAAGTTCACCTTTTTGACTAAATATGGGAGGAAGACTCGTGATTAAAGTGAGAAAGAGATTTGTAACTCAAATTTATGGCTATCTCTGCTTGCATCTCCACATCTTCTGACTAAACTTATCTTTTTTAATACTTAAATTCCAACTTGTTGTCCACGACGACGACTTCCCTTTTGAACTGAAGTGTCGGCAGCGGACATTTCATTTTAGCCGAAGAAGACGAAGAAACGTTAACCAAGTATTTCAAAGTAGTATTTTCAACTTCGGTGATTCGAATTATTTGGATCAGACAGACAAGCTCGCATTACAATTTTCATTCAAAGTTTGATTTTTTGTTATAAATGAGTAACATTATTTTTACCTTCTAGTTTTGCACTATAATCTTATTTTATAACGTAACGCTCATTAATTGTGACGCTCATTAATTAGTGTAATTAACGTCTTATTTTAACTATTCCAGTTAATTTTAATATATTATGCTACGCATAAATGTCACTTCACGAGAAAAGATTAGCGTGTAGAGTTATAAGGTAAACCTGACATTACTCCTCTATAAATTCACGTAACCTTGAGTCGCAAAACTCACAGTTGTATTATGGTATTCACAGTGAATATTTTCGTCCATGTTCGTAGTTTTTCGCGTAAGTTTTTGTGTTCCATATTTCGTTTTTTCTCTTGCAAGTTCGCGTTGGATTTCTAACATAATCTCAGTGTAACTGGTACAACTATTTTAAGATTGAAACATTTTCCACCGATTCCTTTAGAAAAGTCGATGCTCTTTAACCGCTCGTTGAAGTAGTTGATATACTATTTTGATCCATCATTTCCTACCAACCCAATCTTTGTGGTATTTAAGATTCCCACTTTACAATCATAGATCTTGGTCTAAAATGTGATTGTTGTGAGAAAAAAAGAAGAGAAAGGAGAGAGTAAAAATGCAGTGTTTCAAAAGCAAAAGAGAAAAAATAGTATAAATAAGGATTACATGGGACAAGTGAGGACGATCATTATAGCCCAAATAATTGAATAACCTATGAAATGGATAAGTCAAAGATTCTTGATCTCCTTACGGTGGGACCCATCAAAAAAGATTTTGTAATTGACGTGAACATTGTGAACCTTGTTAAGAAATATATAAATAATTTAATTATTTTAAATATAATTAAAAAAATAGATCTATCTTTGAGAGAGAAAACTATTTTTTGAAACGTTTGTAACATATCACGATGTTATAGCCGAAAGAATTCTAGACTGAATATGTACGTTGTAACTATTAACAATTTATAGAGTTAAAACGATTAGGAGTTAGTAAATTATAAGACGGGACATAATAATATTTCGGTGACATGAAATCTCGATCTTAGTATTGTGTGATATCATAGCTTCAATGATGAACATTCATCTTTTTTTTCGTTGGTCGGGACTGATTTGAATAAAAAATATGAAGTAATAATGAGCATAGGGTGGCATGAATAAGTGAATAGCACGAAGATAGATAAAATCCAAAAGAATGGAACTTTATTCTCTTTCCTAATTCAAGTCTTTGATCTTGTACATACGCATGCAAACCTTCCCTTTCCCTTTTTTCCCTTTTCAACCTTTCCTTTAAATCATTGGATATTGATCACAACAAGAAGCAAATACCACTACTATTTTCTTCAACGCTTTTTATTATTATAAATAATGAATTATCGGGTGGATGACAATATCTTCGGGTCATCACATGGCTTGCAGCTCCGTCTGGCCCCAACCTTTGACCAATCGTGGTTTGAGTCTGGCTCGACCTTGAACTATACATGAACTTTTTTTTTTTTTTTTACAATTATGGTACCTAGTTTACGAATTGATTTTAAGTAAGAAATCAGCACTGTAACCACGAGAAACAAAATTCCTATGTGGGAGAACTTGGAAGTCGAAATGATGATTCAAGATATGCATATCATATCTTGGACCACAAAATTGTGATCAGACTAGACTTGCTTGATCATAATGACCCTAAACGATATTTTTTTTAATGTAATTCAAAAGTTAAGAATAATTATGGGTTACCCATTAGTTAATTCGATAGCATAAACATTGCCGGTATGTTGCAATGTGTTATCACTTGTACTTACTATTCGAGATGTTACGATAAATAAATAATTACGAAGTTGTGACATTTGCTAAGTTAATAAATTTTATCTACTTCCAAATAAAAATTGGAAAAAAAAAACAAGGAAAATAGCTGCAACTGGTCTGGTATTAGAACAAAATGAGAATTGAGCGCCGACAAGTACAAAGCTGCAGGGGAACATTTATTGTCTGTACTCACGTTCACGTGGACGACTCAAGATAGATTGACGTGCGACCGCCACGTAAAGTTGACTGGTCAAACAACGACTGAATCTTATCTTCTGCACGCGGGTACATTTAACACGCAGTTGCTGTCCTTCGTGTCTGATTATCATGAGCAGCACCTCTAAACACGTGTTACGCACTCAACACGCAGTTCCCCCAAAAAAACCCTGGTCCCTCTCACACTCTATTGGCACCCATCGCACAAACACTAAAGCCAATTATTTAATAATTATATATTATTCATTTATTTTTTTTAAACAATAAATAAAAGAATATAATGCAATTTCTTAAATTGTTTTTCTCAAGTAAAATTACTTTAGTACTTTGGATATTTAGTAAAACAGACAATACTTTGATAAAATTCATTAACGCGTTATTTATTTTTTATTTTTGCTAATAATGGCCAATTTAACTTACTACTATTACTTTCATTCATTTGATTTTACGCACAATATTAAAAATTTGAAGACAACTCCATGATTATTTGTGTTAAAAAAAGAATAAAATGGAATGTGTGGGTAAAATAAAGTAACTATGTAACTATTGTGATTTAAATGAAACTTACGTTAAAAAAATAAGAGACATTTGGTAAATTTGTCAAGTTGTGGGTTGTTTTACTAACTATTTAAAGTACAAGAGTTGTTTTGCTAAAAAGAAATTTATAGTATGGAATGTTTTTAATTATTAAACTTGTGGCTAAATTGCACTATACTAAATAAAATGAATGTCGATTTTTTTTTTTTTTTACAAAAAAGATAATAAATTGTAATTAATATTTTTTCATATATAAAAAATACACAAATAAAAATATAATAAAAAAAAAAAAAAAAAAAAAAAAAAAAAAAAAAAAATGATATCATGGCTGAACATCGGCTCAACTAGTTAACTTCTTTTAAACAACTTGTTTGATTAGAGATGTAACACAAGGGCGTATTTTGAATACTATATCACGAAAATATAACTAATAAACACTAATAAACACTTTACAGATATAAGACCTCTTTTGGGTGTCCTTTTATTCTCGAATGAAGCTTAGAAAAGAGCACGCACAACTACTTGAAGTAGAGACATTAATCACACAAACTCGCACTGAATGAAACTATATATTTCGCCCCTTAATAAACCACATACACATCAAGGATCGACCCCACCAGCTCCACCGCCCATGTTCCACCGCCGCCACCACCAACACCGCCGCCTCCATTGCCGCCCAACCCACCCGGCCCTCCCCACCAGGATGGCCTCCCCATCCACCTTTCCCCCAGCCAACCAAGGCCTCCCAAACCACCCTCCTCCAGACCCGCTGGCCGCCACCCCCCACCCATCCCGCCTACAACACCGCCGACTCCAACCCATCCC
>CM039502.1:7855985-7915138 GCA_022432975.1 Begonia masoniana
TTCTGCAATTCAATTGAGTTTTAATAAGAGTTTAGTCTAATAGTTTCTATGCGAAAGCGACCACTTAGCTTTTTGAGATTTGTTTCCCATCATACATGAAATATGGCCAACATGTCATGTTAGTATCATTTAATCCTTTACTTTTGTTGATACTGACATTTTAACCATTCACTTCTCCATTCTTTTTAATTTTCCTGCTTAATTATAATGTACTATTAGGTAATTTAATATTGAATATATAACATGTTACATCTATGAAATTTGATAATCTTTTTAAAAATTAATTCATCAAACAGTTTGTTTGTTTCTTCTTTTTTATTGTTTTTTACACAGATATTTAATTTAAAGAGTTGTTCATTCTCCATAAATACTCGATTTCCAAACAAGTAACTTAATAAATTAAATTATTCATAATTGATTAACATTAACTGTACTTAATTACATCATAACACGTCATGATTATTTAAAAAAATAAAAATAAGAAAGTAAATAATGTTACGTTACTCATAAAATACTCGATTTCAAACAATTAATTTAATAAATTAATTATTTATAATTTATTACATTAACTGTATATTAATTACACCATAACACGTGATTATTTAAAAAATAAAAATAAGAAAGTGAACATGACCTTTATTTTATTTTAAAAATTCAGATAATAATGCACAATGAAACGAAGATCTGTGTACTTGGAATGGAAATCATTTTCTTTAATAAATTTATACGTTAATAAATACTAAAAAATAATAAATTATATAAATGAAGCAACCATGACTTGACTTGTAACAAGAATTAAATATTATAAAATTGAATGGACAGTTAGTTAGATTCCACGATCAAATCTCTGTCCACGTCATTTTCTTTTCTTTTATTTTTAATTATTTAACCTCTTGATTTTGCATCGCCGTCTCTCCTCCTCTTATTTAACCTAACACCTCTAAATCCAAAACAATCGTAGTTTCCTCTCCATGTATTTAACTACTCGCTCCTCCTCTAACTTAGACGACATCTGCGAATTTCCAGTTCCGAGAGAGTTGAGAAAATGGGGAGCATGGTGGTGGAGAGAGTTCAGGATATTGCAAAGTCATTGATGAAATTCTCAGTCTCTATACCTGAAGAGTTCGTCAGATTAGAGTCTGAGCAGCCGGGAATCACCACCGTCAACGGCAAAGAACTGGGCGTTCCGACCATCGACTTCAGCAACCCAGATGAGGAACGTGTGGTGTGCGCCATTGCTGAAGCTTGCAAGAACTGGGGGATGTTTCAGATCGTCAACCATGGAATTCCTAATGAAGTTATTAAGAAATTGCAGGAAGTTGGAGAGGAGTTCTTCCGTCTTCCTCGCGAGGAGAAGGAGGTTTATGCTAAGCCTCCTGATTCTAAATCAGTCGAAGGGTATGGAACTAAGCTTCAGAAAGAAGCAGACGCGAAGAAAGGATGGGTTGATCATTTGTTTCATAAAATATGGCCTCCTTCGGCCATTAATTATCAGTTTTGGCCTAAGAAACCTTCCTCTTACAGGTCCCTTCCTTCCTTCTCCATTTCCCGAGTATATTGAGTAAAACTATCTATTAACTAACTGTACTGGCCAAATGTTGAATAAATTAAATTTAAACTCTCAATATTATTACATAAAATGTAAAATCGAATAGTTGAAAAGGATTGAAAGCGGAGCTTTGACTTGTTTTTATTCCAGAGAAGCGAACGAGGAGTACGCAAAGTACATGCGAGAAGTAGTGAACAGCTGTTCAGAGAGTTTATCATTAGGGTTAGGACTGGAAGCAGGTGAGATGGAGGAAGCATTTGGCGGAGTAATGTTGGAATATCTTCTGAAAATAAACTACTATCCACCATGTCCACGCCCTGATCTAGCTCTCGGAGTGGTGGCTCACACAGACATGTCGACCTTAACCATCCTCGTCCCTAACCATGTGCAGGGTCTCCAAGCTTTCAGCGATGGCCGCTGGTTTAGCGTCAAATATATTCCTAACGCCCTCGTCGTCCATATAGGCGATCAAATCGAGGTATTCTGCTTCGTTTTTTTTTGGAAAAATTGAAAATCTTTAAAAGGGTAGATGCAGAGATGAAGTAATCATCTGTCAATTTACAATAAATAGTGTAGAAAACTGACGACCAGGAGTCATCATCGTGAAAATGACATAATAAGAACTGATTTGACTCGAAAAGGTTTAAATCTATTTTGATTTTTTTTTTACATAACTAAAGAATTTACTCGAACAAAATAAATCTTAAGCTATTAAAAATTTAAATAAAAAATTCATGATTGTTGACCGATATCCGCTCACTCTATATTTTACGAATAGAACGTAGATCCGTTATAAAGGGAGAAAATGTTATTTGGATTATTTTCTTTATTTTATAAATTAATTTAAAAAATATCAAACGATATTCAATTTATTTAAAATTTTTACTACATGTTCACCATCATAGGAAGAAAATCTGAAAATTTTTGTAATTTTATAATCATGGTATGATATATTATATTTGTTTTATAAAATAACTAACTAAAGTTACAATATATTGTACAAATGTTATAAAATCACGAACATTTCTAGATTATATTCTAATAACGTGGTGAACATGTGGTAAAAAACTTTAAGTAAATTGATTATTGTTTGATATTTTTTAAAATTAATTTGTAAAGGTTCTTCTTCACTTTATAAATTAATTTTAAAAAATATCAAAAAATATTCAATTTACTTGAAATTTTTACTACATGTTCACCATATCATAAAAATATAACCTGAAAATTTTCATGATTTCATAACGTTTGTACAATATATTATAATTTTAGATATTTATTTTATAATACAATTATAATAAATCATACAAGTGTTATAAAATCACAACAATTTTCAAATTATCTTCTCATAATGTGATGAACATATGGTAAAAATTTCAAGTAAATCGAAAATCGTTTGTTATTTTTTTAAATTAATTTATAAAGTGAAGAAGGTGACACAAGTAATATTTGCACCCTTTAGAATGGGGGGATATCGGTCGACCGCATATTGTTTTGTTTTTTTTAGGTTTTTGATAGTTTAAGATTTATTTTGTTATGGTTAGTATTTTGAAAATTAAAAAAAAAAAAAATCATATTTTGAGGGTGAAAATAGATTTAACCCAAAATTTAATATTTGAAAAATTTTGAGTTATCTCAGTAGGATCCAGAAAACTACTGTTCATTAATTTAATTTAACACTACATGTCCAAGTCGTTAAGCAGGTAATAATTGGTTGAAACTTTAATAGTAATTGTGTGACATAGTTAAATTTTGTAGATTTATGTTATGTGAAGAGACGTGGAGAAGTTGTGATAGTCAATTATTTTCATAGAATTTAAGTCAAAGTAAGGATAGTCAAAGAGTGATTTTTCAAATGATTTTTATTAGCTTAGTGAAGGTAATTAAATTTTTTTCACATCAGATCAATGTGTTTAGTCTCGTTACGTGATTCATTACGTTCATAAATTTGGATACGGATATGATTTTTTTGTCGAGGTAGATCTTGAGCAACGGCATTTACAAGAGCGTACTTCACCGGACCACGGTGAACAAAGTGGAGACAAGGATGTCGTGGCCCGTCTTCGTCGAACCTCCGGGCGACTTGGAAATTGGCCCCCACCCTAAATTAGTTGGCCATGACAATCCTCCCAAGTACAAAACTATGAAATACGGTGAATATGTCTACTGCAAACTCAACAAGCTTCCTCGATGACTTTTATCAGCTGCTCTCTTTTCTCTATGTCAATTGTACCTCTTCTTCCTGAACGCTGTATTGGAGCCTACTTTAATAATATTAATTAAATTAATTATGTTTAATATGAGTGCCGTATATTGCAAAAACGATAGATGAATACTTAACTTTTTGAACTATATGCTAAGCTCAAATTCAATAAATCCGAATAATAACGTGACATTAATAAATACAACCTAGATCGAGTTTTGGACGTGACATTTCAGAGAATAACAAGACGAAATACTATATAATTACAACATGTTAAAATGTCACGATAGTAACACATTTCTTGGAATCAATTGTCGCAGTGCAGTGCTCGAGTGGATGAATAATTCCAAACAGGACAGGTAGGTCTTGATTGAACATGGTATTAATAAAACGTAAATAAGCTGATCATATACCATGAAAATGGGACAATTACATTTGACATATTCATACTATAAATGGTTAATTTCATTTAATTATTATATTATTGGTTAAATTCAGTGTATTCTTTGGTACTTTTCAATTCTCTAGGATATAATTATAAAAGGCAAAGAATATTTGATTCCAAATGATAATATTTAATGAAATCTTTAGTAGAAGGACACATAAGATTATAGTATCTTAAAATCCATAAATTGTCATTAAGTATAATTGTTAAAATATTATTATTGAAAAATGTTGATATTTAATGAAAATATTTATTACAATTAATAATATTTATGTTTTCAGAGGAGAGGCAAAAATAGTTGAAAGTAATTTGATTTTAACAAGAAAATCAAAATTTTCGTAGTAATAATTATATAAATGATTAAAAATAGTAAAATTATTTGTAATTAATACAAAATATAATTTTTATAGTTTAAACAATTAATTTAAATTAAATTAATTTTTAAAAATTTGGCCAAAATTATCTTAGAATCCATTTATATTTCATAGGGGTGGGCGCGGTTAGGTTCCACCCTGTAACCGGAACCGTTGCCCATGGTTCCATGGTTATGGAAACAATACCTAACGTGTTTTAAAGATCAGTCTTGTTTGGTTCCAAATTTTAAAATAAATTTAAAAATTATTTACATTTTTTATTATTTTTTGTCGGGTTTCAGAGTTGGGTCGGCTTTGAGCCAGGTTTTGTGGTTGGTCGTTTTTTTATAACGATTTGGGTAGGTTTTAACGTGATTTTGAGGTTGAATTTTTTACCCATAGTCGTTTCGGTTTTCACTCTGTTTAACTGCAGAAATAATGAGACCGGACCCTGAACTGTGGGTCTTGAAAATTTAAACCGGCACCGTTCTTTTTGACTGACAAAGCCAGGCTAAATGGTACCAAAACGACGTTGTGGTCCGGTTTTTCTTGTTCCCTAATCTTTTAGACATTTTGTTCCAGTTTAATTTTAATACGGGTCTTATCCGATATCTGACGTGCAAATAGTAAGCCTAATTCGGAACAGGAATATTTGAGATACGAGAAACGCAGATAAATGGTGAAATTCGTGAACCGTAGATAGGCTTATAATCCTAGAAGTAATAATTTTGACGTCCGATATAGACGCTACTACGCCACTTATTTTTCTTCTCCTCCTCCTACACAGTCTCCTCTTCCAGCCACTGAGGACCCCGTCTCCATAGATCGCTGGTAGGACCTTAAAGGACGAGCTTCCTGGACTTCGCATGGCGAGGCCAGAGTCGACGGGCTCTGTTAGGTGGTTCAGTCAGCGGCGCAGAAAGGGTTCGGGTTTATATCGCCCGACGATGGTGGGGTTAAGGATCTCTTCGTTCAATCAGACTTCCATCAGTCTCAAGGCTTTCGAACGCTTTTTAGGAGTGCCAAGAAGTTTTTGAGTTCTCCGTTGGATTTTTGACGAAGATCAGCGCCCAAGCCGTGAGTAACAACGTCGGCTGATCTCAGCCGTCACAGTTGCGGACGTGGGAGATAGAAGGCAGAGCGGGAGATTTAGTGGTAGATGTGGTGGTGGCGGGTGTTTATGGAAGAAATTCTGGCTACTGGCGGTCGTGGTAGTTGCTATGTGGGGGAGTGGTCCTTCCGGTGGTGGAGGAAGTGGGTTGAGTGTTACAACGTGTGCCGAGTGGGTCTGTTGGCTCGGGTGATTGCTACCCACGGACTGGAAAGCGGGGACCTGCCCCGCGTGCGGCCGGACTTACTGCGGCGTCGTGTTCTTTGTCTGGCGGCGGTGGAGTGTGTTACAATTGCGGAGAGGAAGGGCATTTGCCAGAGCTGTCCAAACGATTCAGAAGTTGAAAATTTCCGGTACTTTTCTTTGCAGAGACTGCCCTTCGCTCTTTTGCAGATTTTTGAGCTGAAAAGATAACTCGAAACGCTTCCTTGTTGATTGTCTGTCCTTTGTTCCCTGTATTTAATTTCGTAAATAACTATTATTTTTCTCGTCTTGTTTACGTGTACACTGATCTTTTCGATTTTTTTAATTCATTCTTATATCTGCAATTCGTCCTCTATCAAAGCCTGAAAGACTGTCCTGAGATCCTTTCAATGAACGAACAGCTCTCTTCGCTTTGCCTTCATTTCATTCCTTTGTTACAAATGTTATGATATTGTATGGCTTAGAATGTCTTGTTTGTGCCCCCGAGCTGCTTTCTGTTTTTAATCGCTTATCTTAACTATGAGAAGGTTGAGTCAAGTTCTTGTTGAATTCCAATTTGAACCCATATTTCTAGTTTTAATTCATCACTATTTGACATATTCTCTTAACTTAACTTTAACTAAAGAGCTGATTCCTTTTGTGGGTTTTGGATGCATATGAGTGGAGGAGGAAACGGTGAGTGTGCCCCGAATTTACATGTGATCGTGACTTTAACTATTCGTTTTCGACTTGTTAGAACGATGATATACGTCGCAACTCCTTCTCCAGCCTCCTTGTCGATCTTCTCTTTTCATCTTCAACTCTAACGTACAATTAGTCCAATTGTTGTAGTTATACTACTTCTAGCGTAAGGGTCACTATCGGCTCGCGCGCTGCCCCATGTCGAACTCGTCCTGTTTTCACGGTAACCCTGACATCTAGGCGTTATCAGCGGGTCGACTTTTTATAAGTGTTCAGGATTGATTTTGTAAAGATCGACACTGTCCCGGTTTCAGGCACGTGGGCCTCAATTCCCCAGATTTGTGTGTGCCCTCCTTGCGTCGAGTTGGTGTCTCTTAGTTCGTGAGGTAGTATACTCCTTTGATTTACAAAGCCTTTTCCTTTAGGTGGGCCCACAACCCACTAACCCCAATACTCATTAATGTCACCGCTTGTTTTCTTAATTGAATTATAATAATATTGTGATTATTTTTTTATTTTAATTCTTTTAAAAGATTACTACACGTTAAATTATAATTAATATAAAATTAATTAAACTTTTTTTTTTTTTAAAAATAAAGAATGTGTTTTTTTTAATTGTATAATTAATTTAATTTATTATAATTATTATTTGATCACCGAGTTATTGATATTATAATAAATATGATAGAAATTAAATATAATATTACTGTGAAATTAACTAGGAGACTATCGGACTAGACTGACTAACTCTTGTCCGAGGAGTTCCAACAAGTAGGGTGGGGACAAAATCCAGCCCCTCTCATCACAGCATGAATGTTGTCCAGACCAAACGGACCCCACACACGTGTGAGTTATCCCCCTGACTGTTTGGATTCGTCCATGAAGCCGATCCTACTATTTGATTCCGCCTCCCCGCACTCTATCTTACATTCTGACTGTGGTTTATTTTTTTAATCCGATAAAATTAATTTGGTTTTGCAAATAATTACTTATTCAATACAGTTTTTTAAATTTAATAGTTAAATTTAAGACTATCAAAGACTAATTTATCAAGACTGTATTTCTGGAGATGGGAGAGGAATGAGAGATGCAAATTGATTGATAAATTTAAATTGTTGGAATGAATAATTTAAAAATAATATACTAATTTAAATATTGCGGGCAGTGTTTTGCTAGACATGGTCTGTCAAGCAAAATTCTTTAATTAAATAGATGGCAGAGGCGGGAGATTTAGTGGTAGAGGTGTGTGGTGGCGGGGGTTATGGAAGAAATTCTGGCTACGGCGTCGTGTATTGGCTATGGTGGTGGAGGTCCTTCCGGTGGTGGAGGAAGTGGGGGTGTGAGTGTTACAACGTGGCCGAGTGGGTCATTTGGGCTCTGATTGCTTACCACGGACTGAGCGGACCTGCCCGCGGCGGCCGACTTACTGCGCGGTCGTGGTTCTGGGCGGCGTGTATTGTGTTACAATTGCGAGAGGCAGGGCATTTTTTCCAGAGACTGTCCAAACGATCAGATTGAAAATTTCCGGTACTTCTGCAAGACGGGCCTTTGTCGCTCTTTTTGCAGATTTGAGCTGAAAAGATGAACTCGAAACGCTTCCATTGTTGATTGTCTTCCTTTCCTGATTTATTTCGTAATAACTATTCATTTTTCTCTCTTTTTCGTGTATCATCTGGAATTCATTGTCCGATTTTCTTAAATTCATTCTTATCTCTGCAATCTCCTAGTCAAGATCCTTGAATACTGTTCTGAGATCTTTTCAAATGAAGGCGAACCGCTCTCTTCTCTTTGCACTTCATTTCATTCTTTGGTTACAAAGTGTTATGAGATTTGTAATGCTTAGATGTCTGGTTGTGCCCTGATCTGCTTTCTGTTGTTAATCTCTTATCTTACTTATGAGAGGAATTGAGTCCAAGTTCTTCGTTGATTCCAAGTTTTGACCACGTATTTCTCGTTTAATCATCACTATTTTTTAACCATAGTCTCTTTCACTTTAAACTTTAAATAAAGAGCCTGATTCCTTTTGTGGTTGTTTGAGAATTGCATATGAGGAGAGGAGGAAACGGGGAGTTGACCCGATTTACATGTGAACTTGACTTTTAACTATTCAGTTTTGCGACGTGTTAAACATGAGTATATCGTCGCAACTTCATGCTCACCTCCTTGTCGATCTTCTCTTTCCATCTTCAACCTAACGTACAATAGTCCATTGTTGTAGTTATACTACTTCTAGCGTAAGGGTCACAATCGCTCGCGCCGCCCCATGTCGAACTCGTCATTTTTCACGGGTACCCGACATCTAGGCTTTATCGGCGGGTCGCTTTTTTTTTTGTCTTTTTTTTTTTGTTTAAAAAATATTCTAAGTGTTCAGGATTGATTTTGTAACGAGCGACACTGTGCCCCGGGTTAAGGCCGTGGCCTCTATCCCCAAGATTTGTGTGGCTCTCCTTGCTTCGAGTTGGTGATCTAGTTCGGGAGGTAGAATATCCGTGATGACAAGCTTTTTCTTTAGTTGGGCCCACAAACCCACTAAAGCCCATACTCAGTTGCCCGCTTGTTTTCTTAATTTGAATTATGAATAAGATTGTGATTATTTTTTTATTTTATTCTTTTAAATATTCACTGACCGTTAAATTAAATTAATATTATAAATTAATGAATTATAATTTATGTATTAATTAGAATTTTATTATATTAATATTATTTGACACGATTTAGTTGATATTAATAATAAAATATGATAGAAAATTAAATATAGATATTACTGTAAATTAACTATATACTAATCGACTACGCCTTGACTAGACTCTTGTCGAGGGTAAGGCCAACAAGTAGGGTGTTGACAAAATCACCCCTACCTCATCACATGACATGTGTCATACCAACGGCCCCACACACCAGTGGGAGTTATCCTTACTGTTTGATTCGTTCCGGAAATCCTGCTCTACTATTTGATTCCCCTCCCTCGCCATCTATCTTCATTCTGACTGTTTTACTGTTTTTTTAATCGCAGATAAATAATTTTTTTGCAAATACTTACATTATTCCATAAATCATTTTTACTTATAATTAAATTAAGACATAAACTAATTTATCAAATTACTGTATTTTTCCTGGAGCGTGGAGAGTAGTTAGAGATGGGCAAATTGATTGATAAATTTTAACCATTGTTTGGATAATAATTTCAAAATAAATAATAATTGTAGATATTTCGTGGCAGGTCTTTGCTCTACAGGTCATTTCAAGCAAAATTCGTTTAATTAATAAATGGCGGGACCCATTTTTTCTATATCTTGTGATGGGGCCCGCCAACTCACCTCCGTTGGATTATCTCCCCCACGACAACCTCCGTAAATTCATGTGTTGATAAATGTATTATATTCTTAATTTCTGATAATTCATAACATCTACTTCGAATTAATTTTTTTGATTATTAACTCAAGAATCTCTTGTTTTTATTTCTCTTATGACTTTCATCACTAAATGCATGTTCCAGTTCTAACAATCTCGTATTTCTACTTTAATGAAGGACGATATTTCTTTCGCCTTATGTTTTAAACATTTCCTGCAATTCTTTTTTTTTTTTTTTTTTTTTTTTTATATTTATGCAAACAACTAAACCCGGGCGTAGTTTTTTTTTTTTTCGGATCTAGAAATGAACCTGAATCTTAAAGAAAGTACGTCAATCTCTCGTGTGTCACGCCATCAACTTGAGCATCGGACTGGACTTGGGGCCGAGACCTAAAAATATGATTGTCGGCAATTTTTGACGACCCTCCATGACCCGCCACTATTTTTTAGATAGAAATACCCCTCAACTTTTTATTTACAACAACGTTGCTACTTTTTGTTTTCTTATGATTTATTTGAAAACTATAATCCGAACCAATCAGCAGCATAATAAGAATTGAATCGAGCTAGAATGTCCTGAGACAACCCTGATTAAGTGTAAAAAAAAAAACTAGGAAGTTTTGCATTTTTATTGAAAAGTGAATAGGTGTGTCGTTTGGGACATGACAAAGAGATACAATTGTAGCAAAGATCCAAATTTGATTAAGACAAGTTCCCCTCACTTTTCCTTTTTCTAAATTATATTTAATGTTGGGATCCCCAAATCCATTTAAACATTTCTTTCAAAGTAAAATATACCAATTCTTAAATTGTATTTTATTGATTTCATTTTTTGTAAAATATGGAAACAAAATGACAACAGAATACTGATTTAAGTGCACAATTTTGTTTATTTTTTTTGTACAACCCTACCAAATTGTTCTTAATTTAGTCCAAACCGCGTTATCTAGTTTAGGATGAGAAACTCTATTTATATACATCTATTTTTTTTCTTATCTCCAAGCAATTTGAGCTTGGGTGTACACTTAAGAGTATGAACTTGACTCCTACACCGGACAATACTAACTTTCCACATGACAAACTATTACACGACCATGCTATTAACCGACTATTTCAGACTAAATATTTCCTAGGAAACATGAATCAATTTCAATTTATCTATTAAATCAAACACATTATACTATAATTTTTTTTTATTTAATGCCGTGTTCCTAACTCGGTGTTCTAACCATTGTGGCAAACCTAACACGACTCGAACGCGTCAATCTCGAATGAATAAGGTCTAATGTATGCGCGAATAATAATAAAAAAAGAGAGATTTGTTGAATGTGAAATTATAGAATTGTATAGAGGTGGAGACTGAAGATCATCACCGCCAGACAAAACCCATCGACCCACATACGCTCGAAAACAAAAGACCATAAATGCTTCGCTAAGAAATTTCCGGAGAGAAGACTCGAGAGGGAGAGAGAGTAGGGAAACGAACATTCACATTTACACACTGTAACATCTAACTTTATATGGTTGAAAAGGACGAGAGAGAGAGGTTTAAGGAGCGTGCCTTAGGGCATTGATAGCAACATAATGGTGAATAACCAATGAGTGAATTTGTTGTAACAGTTGAGCATGCGGCCCATCCCCAAATCTCCAAATCCCACACCCCAGCAAAACCACACAACCAACAAACAAAATGATCATCGAGTTATCCCTCCCCGACCTCCCACACCAATGATTGGGGCCCTCCACCGCATTTCATGTCAAAGCATCCACCAAAAAAACCACATTATAAAGCACCAAAATCAGGGCAAAAAAGTTTGAATATAGCGTCTGTTTCGCGTTTTTCAAGTTTTTGGGGAAATGGGTAGAATTCATTTGGTGCCAAATTCCATGGTATAAACCACACAACTTGGAAGGGAAACTTTAGCTATCCTCTTTTCGGCATTCTGTCGAAACGTTCCCAAAAAACAGGAAACACCCACTGAAAAAAAGGCTAAAAAGGGTTGGGCGTTGTGCATTTACTTGTGTTCTGTAATGTTTTTGCGAAATGGGTAAGAATATTCAAGCAAATCGAGAGTAAAACAAACAATTAGATGGAATTGAACAATAGGTCTGCATTGAAACGGAATAATACCAAGTTTAAAGAAACTTGGAAACGTTGAGGAAAAATGGAAGAACCTCTATAGCCGATGAGGGAGGCGAGGTGAGATGGAGCCAAAGGCAGGAATGACTGTAGACAGTGAAAAGTGACCAGAAGAGAAGAGAACAACCGTGGAATTAATAGGCAAAAAAGGGAAAAAATAATAGCCAAAAAACAAATCGGAACAACCACAGGAAGCCTCGCAAGAGCTCTTTTGAACACACTCTTCGTCTTGTGAACTCCTATGAATTTCCCCACACAAAGTACAGAGGCGGCAGGCAAAATCCAAAACGTTATGAACTGTAAATAAACCCAACAAAAAAGTTCCAAATTCCTCCTCAAATGCTAAAAAAATCAGGCAGAAATCCCGACAGCCAACCCTAAACTGATGAATAAGCATGAGGAAGACGGCAGTGTCTCTAACCCAGTTCTTGGGAGCAACCGAGATAGCGTTTGAAATGGGTCAAAGCAAGTCCCAATGCCCAGTAAACTGCAGAGGGCTGACGGGAGAGTGAGAGTGAGGACGTAGAGAGGTGGCAATCAAGTATATTAGCTTGAATTTCTGTGGCTTCCACATCGCATGCATGATTTCCTAGAAAAAAAAAAGGATAAAAATTTATGATTTTCCTCCACTTTCTGACCATCCAAACAGGAAAAAGAAAGTTCTTTCTTCTTACACTGTTACTGCATGGCCGCGAAGGTATAAGAATGTTTGTAGCTCCCGTGAAGTACAGGGACCATCTTGTCGGACCTGAGTGCTTCACTCCATCAATCTAATACAATGTACGACCATATGATATTTTACTTTTCAAGTTGCATTTTGGTTGAATAATTCAAAAGATCAGCGATTCACAAAGTTTTCTTTCAAATTTTGACTTAATTTTTGTTTTTCCTTGTTTTAGAAGTTCTTAAACACGTTATAATTCAATAACTCGAATTCTTTTGAGGCAGACCGATAAACTCGTATTGCAGATCTTCTTCCTAAAACTCGTAGTTATAAATTATTTTCACAGTAGATTTTCTCTTATATTCGTAATTTTTTTTGTCAGAGATGATTTGGAAATCCGTGATGCAAGTCCAAAGACATGATCTGGAAAAAAAAATTTGGTTACCGACTTCTAACAATCTCCGTCTAAACAAGTTTTTCAACTCGACCCAAAAAGAATTCAAATAGAGTGACTCTAAATCTGTAGGATTTGCGTTGATAATATCATTACCATAAAACACAGTTTTTAATTCAGAATCAGAAAAGCTCAGAACTGTAGATTAGATGCTGAAACAGCTAAGCAAACAGAAGAAGATGACAACATCTAGTTATAGAATATTCATATAGTATAATATAATGTAGGGATTCTACCTGTCCATGGAGAAAGGAGGCAATGGTGAGATACCAGGCAGTGTAAGAAGTCATCACGAGGCCTAAAAATGACCAAATTCTATAATTGTTGAAATGAAGGGATGAAGACTGTGGTCGCACAGCAGGCTCCAAATATATACGTCCAAGTTCTCTTGTCCAGATTGTCGTTTATATAATATATATTACTGCCAAAAACAACACCAGTAAATTATTTATTTGGGTTTTCAGTGATTTTTCTTTATTATTTTATGAAAATAAACAGTAATAAATTACCTCGCACAGGCAATTAGCTGAATTACAGATCCAAACAGGAGGAAAGTGCAGTTGAAGAAGAGGCCTGCATTTCTCAGGTTTGCCGAGTAACCCATCGAGAACTTCAAACCACTGCAGAAAAGTATGAAAACTCCATGAAAATGGGTTTTTGTTTTGTTTTTTCCAGAGAGTTGTAGAAGAATGGAGAAGAATAAGGAACTGCAGGGTTTTTTTTTACCTGAATTACGTGGTTTCTAAAATCAACCTTTTCTCTTTCCTTTCTAGTTCTGTACTCAACGTAGAGTACACTTATAAGATAAGCAGTCCAACTGCCCATCACCCATAAAAGAGCTGAATAGTATGCCAGAAAGCATACCCAGTTGAGAAATGAGTACGGCAGAGTCAGAAGAACTTGAGCAACCTGAAGAGCAAAATTAGAAGACGATGCTAAGTTCACAGTAACCCAGAAAATGGTTTTCAAAAGGAGAAAAGCAAGTGCCTGATTAGAAGCGCAGCTAAACCAAGCGTCGTACACAGAACCGCCATGCCAGAAAAGCTTCGAGATTTTGCTCTTCGCGGAGCTTGAATCGCCGTCTTCTCTTTCCATTTCAACGTAGTTTCCGGCGACCACAGTCTCCACTTTCTCAGACGCCATTTTCTGTACGACTGATGTGAAGAAAGAGTGGATATTATCCCACTCTATAAATAGATACAGAAAGTCCTTTCTTTCTCTCTCTAAACTCTGCTTCTCTCTCTCTCCACCATAGTTTTAATTAGCACAATTATACTCACCATGCTTAGGACCAAACTACGTCGACCTCATTTCTTTATTTGCCAATCACTTACTTTTAATTCGTCCACGTCATGTTATTGTTCTGTTGATACATACCGACAGATATTAAGATTTAAGATAATCCTTATTTAAAAGAAATTATATATAAACTATTTAATTTTTTAAATATTATTCCAACAATTAACGAAAATTATTTTTTTAAAAAATAATTAAATATTAAAATTTAGAAAATAGTTTTAAAGATTTCATTGTCGTAGTAGTACTAAACATGTCGACGTGACAAACAGTGACATATGTATTTACATGTTACAGATTTTACAATTAAATATTTGACAATTTTAAAATATTATAAAAAATCAAATTAAGTATAAAAATTTTAAATTTTTTAAATATTAAAATTTAAAATAAAATAAAGATTAATTAATAAAAAAAACATGGGTTGGCACATTCAATTGATGGCAATAAAATAGGTTAAAGTAGAACATTATCCAAAATTAATTTAAATTGCTTGGTTTAGACTCAAGAGAGTGCTCTAGATTATGATTGGTGGGTGGTGTGGAAAAGTCACCCGCGAGTGACTTTTGAGCTCTCTTTACAATATTTTTTGGTATGTGGGCTTCATGGGACTCCTGATGGGCCCGGTCTGCCATGCAGCACACGAGCGGTTGTGCTCGCAACTCTACTTTTTTAATTTTCTTGGTGTAAAAAGGCTTCTTGAAACGATTGGTGTTGAACTTGCCCACGAAAAAGTTTAGAGAGAGAGAGAGCTAACATCCATTTCGTTTAACTTTCGATAATTTAAACGATAACACACTAATTAAGAAAGTATTATAACAAGTTATTTGTGTTAGAAGTACGTCTGTTTCTATTTGAAAATGATTAGACGGAAATTTATCGTCCAGTTTGCCCCGGTGACTATAATTCAGGCAAACGAAGAATAGAGATGATTGTCAAGAAACTTGAAGGTGAAATTGGAACTAAGAAAAGATGAGGGTTTGGAGGTAGGGTACTGAAAGGGAGAGTGAAAGAGTTGTAAAGTGAAGTTAAAGGCAGAAAGCAAGGCTAGAGAGAGAGAGAGAGTAGAAATGGGGTTTGAGTAGGGAGAGATGGAGGATATGATTGCATATGAAGTGGGTTTTGATGGTCAACATGATTAGAACCACACGTGTGACAACTGGCTTTTCTATTTTTACAAATAAAAGCAATCATCATCTTAAGTGCTTCCTTGACTCATCCCCACGTGCCTTATTTTCCAACTCCATAATCCATGCAACGCTTGAAAAACTAATTATAATAAATAGTTTTTGGAAACAATTTCATGTTTTAGAGACCATATTAAACTATGTTTTTAATATAAATTTAGTATTTTTAGAAAAAAAAACAAAATAGATAAAATAAAATAATGTTATGTTGACTGTTTAATTTATAAATGACTTAATTCGATGAACAGATGATGAACTCACCTGATGTGAATTGAGAAACGATAAATCTTAAAGTGAACGACCATGATCTATTAGAAGATAAAAGATGTCCAACGAACAAAGTTTTCACATGATTTAGTCGTGGAAACCTGAGAAAAAGAGTCTCACAACATGAGCAAAAAACTATGAAAACGAAAAGGTTCGTAACATGGAAGTGGGCCCCATAAAATTGGCAAAAAAAAAAAAAAAACACCTATAAGGTAAGGAGTTGGATTCCACAAATGCCTATGGATTGAAAATAGAAGGATAAAGATCCACACAAATTAAAAAGAGATAAAAATTCACGTGAGTTGAAAAAAGATAAAGATACACATGAGTTTGTTAATGATATGATCCAAGTTGAGGCAAAATCAAAGTCCAAAAGCAAAGATCCAATTGAAGATACTGTTGGCCAAATGACTAGAGCTATATATGACAAAGATCCTTCAAAGATCATGAGGAGGAAGCATGGCACACATGCTCACGAATAATTAAAAGGGAGGGTGCGACGCACATACGCACGTAAGAATTAAAAAAATATGCGCCAAACACATGTTCATACGAGGATTAAAAAGTCACATGCATAAGTACATGCAAGTGCATACAAATCATGTAGGAGAGATCTCATCCAGCCGAATCTACTCAAATCATGTTCAAACGAAGTTTAAACATAAGATTATATCCGATCATGCAAAAGATTCTCATCCCCAAGATTTTATTAGTTATTCTATTTTTTATTTTAACATTTAATTTAGTTAAACTTATAGGCTATTTAATGACAAAATATTTTCGATTTAATGGAACAAGTTTGAATTAAAAATTGAGATTTTTATAGAGGAGATTTCTCTTTTGTTCTTTGTAAAGAACATCGATCTTCTTCAATTCATGTTTGAAGAATTTCGATTGATAGTTTTGGTTCTCACCAAAGAGTTTAGTCTAGGTCAAGCTCCTAATTTTATAGCTTTAATTCAGCTAACAGGAGTGGCTCGGGTCAAACTCTTATTTTGATAACTACGGTTTCTTTGAAATCTTCGATTGTGGTCTAAATTCCTTATTTTATTATTGAATCGAAAATGCGTTCATTTGAATTATTCCACTTGTTGAAGAGTTTCGAATCTCCTAATATCCGAGGTTCGCATCACCACCCCACCTCACATGAGAAACCAGCTTTGAACCAAGTCATCCTCCGTGAATCAATGCTTTCATCGAAGCAAAAGGTGGGCCTAAACAAGCTACCCATTGTTTTTAAAAAGTTGAAGAAAGAAAGTCTACATTTTTTAGACTGTGTTGATTTTTTGTGTTAAAAGTATCTTCAATCTTTGAAATAGTACCATTGATGAAGATTTGTCTTGTGAAAAAGTATATATGCTCTTTCGTGTTGCGGGACAGTCCTGGATCGTTACGCCTTTAGAATTGATAACGAATGATCATAATTGAAGTAAGAAATATGCTTGTATTTTGACAAAAAAAAAAGACAATTTCATCCGGTTGCTACACCCGCCGAGTACTCAATCTTATTATCCGACCCATGATCATTGGGCTAGTCTAGGCCCGATCTTGTGATCTTAGACCGAATTAGACTAGGTTTTGTTTGTCCAAAACATTTATTTAGAGTGGATGCACAAATATCTCGAGTTGCAATCCTACTCTGATAATTCAAAAGAAAAAAAATACTAGTTGTCGTCCCAAGGGCTAAGGTCGGGTGCTTAGACTTGGACAGTCATTAAGAGTCTATGTCAAGGCTTGTCGGACTAGACACGAGCTTGACCTGAGCGGGGACGAGTTTGGCCGGCCTCGTCACTGCTAAGGATGACAGAGTACAGACTCTTCCTGGTACCAAATTTTCTTGGATTCCGAACTCAACACATAAGAAAACCTGCAACATTTATAAGGGGTGGAGTCGTCTGGGTTCATTAAAATATGAAAACTAGTAGAGAAGAATGGAAGCCATAAAATAAATTTTCAAAGAACGACGAGGAGAAGAATGAAATATACTTTGCCTCTTCAGAACGAAACGTTGACTGCAAATCTGACGGCATCTCTCTTCCCACACGTATTCTTCTTCAACCTTTTGGTTTGTACGCAAGGTTTCAGTTTCCATATTCGTTTTATTGCCTCATTCCTCTTCTGCTATGGAAGAACTGGGATTGCTGTGAAAGGAACTCAACTAGAGACTTCATCAATGGCTTCCCACCTTCATTTTCTTCCCCGAGTTTTGTTTCTATTCATTTTAATATCAGCAGGTAATTTGCCTGTTTTTTTTTTTTTTTTCACGATGATGAATTGTAGATGACGATTAAATTATTAAACAGGTTTAAAATAGTAATTAACGTGTAGGTTGTGTCAAACGTCAGCAGGAACAAAACTCTCCGACTGTGCAAGAATATTTTCCATAGTCAACAACTGCAAAGAGACAATTTGGCCGGGAATCACTCCCGGAGAAAATTTTAACGGCGGTGGCTTTCAACTGAAATCCGGCCAGTCCCTTGTCTTCACTGCCCCAGTCGGCTGGTCCGGTCGAATATGGGGTAGAACCGGTTGCAACTTCGACAAAAACGGCAACGGTACCTGCCAAACCGGAGCTTGCGGCTCTTCCCTCAAGTGCACCTCCTCCGGCGAAACTCCGGCATCCCTTGCCGAGTTTACTCTTGCAGCGGTGGATTTCTACGATGTCAGCCTCGTGGATGGCTTTAACTTGCCTATCGTCGTCACCCCCATTAACGGTACAGGAAACTGCAACATCGCCGGCTGCGACGGCGATCTAAGAACCAGTTGCCCAACTGAACTTTCAGTAAAATCGGACCGAAAAACCGTTGGTTGCCGTAGCGCCTGCGACGTGTTCAACACGGACCAGTATTGCTGCAGAGGGGTATACGGAAACCCAGTAATTTGTCAGCCAACGTACTATTCGAAGAAATTTAAGGAGATATGTCCGTCAGCGTATAGCTACGCTTACGACGATCCGACCAGTATCTTCACTTGCTCCGGCACTGATTACGTCATCGCTTTCTGCTCTTCCAGGTCCTAATATTATTTCTAATATATATATATTTTATATATATTAGAACTCACATTACATAAATATGACATTAAATTGCAGGCAACAACCAGTGTGCACTTATCATGACAACAAGCTTGTATGCAGTGGATCAGATGGACTAAACTCCTTGATAGGAAGAAGATGGTGGATTATTATTATTATTCCTTTTTATTTTTTTAAATTTCATCCATTTATTTTCTAATTGTTTAGAGTTTTTAATTTTTTCTTCTATTTAATGTATATATAAATTTCCATAATTTATACGCAACAATTTATAGTCGCGACAAACAAAAATTCGAGTAGATATTGGACGACCATTCGAGTCAAAATTGCTCACTTACATTGTTTATGTATTTTTGGGTAAAGTAATGTTCAAAATGTAATATTAATAAATGAACTGCACATAAAAAACAAAATATTTTCTGGTTTGGTTCGATCCAGTGAGGGCATTTCGGGAAAAAAAAATGAACAAGTGAAAAAATGTTATTTTTTGATGGAAAATATGACGGTAGGGGCTATATTGCACATTATCAATACATTAAGATTGTTCTTGCCTATTATTCAAGTTTTCGGTGTAAATTACTCATTTCACCTAGTTGTAGGGGCCAAATTGCTCTTTACCCTAAAAAATATAATGTTGATCACAATAAAGTAAATTTTATATATTAAAAAAAATAAATATATGAACTTCAAGACTGTAAATTTGGTGTCTCGTATTAATATTTTTTTTTTATTTATCGTTCGATTTCTAACTGTAATAAATTTAAATAATAAATGAATTACACCATATCACACATGAGAATTGAAATTATATTATTAATTAAATATTTTAGTTATTGAATTTAAAATTAAATTTATTAAATAACAAAATTATAAACTAGCGAATATTATCGTATTTTAATTAGACGAATTAAAGGTGGGCTCTTCCCTCAAATCTCCACAGAAAACGCAGAGGAGGGGGTCAGGGGTGGAGTAAAGAACTCGGAGATGGCAGGCGGAAAGGTCTCCTTCAAAGTCATTCTCACGTCCGATCCGAAGCTCCCTTTCAAAGTGTTCGTATTCTTCTTTCTATCGATTCTTCTTTAACCAATGCTTCTTTCTGTAAACTCTCCGTTTCGTTCTTCATTGCAGGTTTAGCGTTCCCGAGGCAGCGCCTTTCACCGCGGTTCTCAAATTCGCCGCAGAAGAGTTCAAGGTGCCTCCTCAAACCAGCGCTATCATCACCAATGGTAAGATTTATTCTTCTCGCATGTTTACTTTCTCTCTCTTTTTCTCCGTGTTGTTGAATTTTGGGGTTTTCATTTTGCTTCAAGATTTTTTTATTTTAAACTTATTTCAATTTGTATATTAATTGACTATTTATTGATCTCGCCGTTAAGTATTATTCTATTATGCAGATTTTTTTTCCCGACTATCTGTTTGCATTATTGCCGTCTATGATTTGTTTAGGGGTTATCCCGTTTTTCATTACTGGAGTTTAGTTTCCCGAGAGAAATTTTCATTATTTCACAATTAAGTTAGTAAAAACATAAATTTTATCGGTTAAAACATGCCTATTCCATTACAAGAATGAAGTGATTTGGAGCATCAAAGGGTTTTCTTGTCTTGTTTTAAGTGTAAGAAGATGTATATCCTATAAAAACTATTCTAAAATTTTTATTTCATACGCGAACGGGAGTAGTGTAGAGATAGCTTATTTGTTCTACATAGTCAAAGACAGATAAAAAGGGGGATAATATCTTTTTTTTTTTTTTTTCGAGAGAATGACAGTTAAGACTTTTCTCTACTTCATTGCCACGTTGAATAAAGAATTTGTTTTTTTGGTGCATTGTTCTTTGTGGGATAGCCTAATGGTCAATTCACCTCCTTAAGGGTTAGGCTCAGTTGCAGGAGCAACTGTTGTGAAACTTATATTGTGGAATACTTTGTTCAACTTTTTGCTCTTAAAATGGCCTGCATACAGAATAAGAATGCTGAGTAGAGGAGGGAGAAAACCAACATTTTTTTGTGCCAAATCTTAAAGTTGGAAATCTATATGATTTATTTTAGGAAAAAAAGATATTTTCTTTCTCAGATGGATAAGTACTTCATCAATTTTTTTTTTCGAAGTGCTTTACATTTTAAATTTGTTTATCACGAGTTGCAGATGGTGTTGGAATCAATCCTCAACAAAGTGCAGGTAAAAACTCTAGACAATAATTTTAATACATCTTCCTTTGTATCAGCTGACAGCTATCAACATTTCTCGTTCTTTATTGTTCATTTTTAACGCAGTGAGTTTAGAAAGTACCCAATGAAACCCACCAACTCCAGATGGAGAAGCCAAACAAAAGCCATTATGTCGTTTACTCAATACAAGAAATAATATTTTCATTTTTTTTTGAGAATTGGATGGAAACATTTCAATTATTTAATATGATTTTCTATCTTTAAAGATTTGAAATACCAAGACAGTTTTCCTCTCATCGATTATTGGTCAAGATTTACAAATACCAATCGTTTTTTATCTTTCATGCCTGTAGAGGAGGCTGATTTTTAGGCAATAGTTTCTCTTTACTTTATTTTTGTTGTAGAACTTATTATTTAGTGCTTCCTCTTCTTATAAAATTGCTGATGGTATTCGAACCATCTTGTTATTTTTTTTCCCCCAAATCCAAGTGAAAATCCATACCATGGATTTCTTCGGCAACATGGAGATTAAACTGTAGGGTTTTTAAACGCAAATGAAAGAGATCATACAGATGTACCAATTTTTCTCATTAAACACGTTCCAGATTTATTAACTAGATAGATAAGTAGCTGTTCTTACCGTATTACCTTTAGAACAGGACCCAGTTCATTATGGAGTCCTTTCTTCTCACTGTTATTTGTTACCTCTTCCCTTTTCTACTCTTTGCTGAAGAAAATCACTTTTCTTCATTTTCTTTTGCAGGTAATGTCTTTCTTAAACATGGCTCTGAACTTCGACTGATTCCTCGTGATCGGGTTGGAGCTGTAGGCTTATTTGAAGCTTAACTTTCTTGATTTATCCTTCTTTAAATTGTGGATCGTGAACATTTCCCAGATCTAATACTTGCTGCTTTGCAGAATTCCCTAACTTTGTTGCTTTATCTAAAAAGATATATTTATACTCAGCCAATGGTCAACTTAGATGCAAATGGTGCTGGTCTTTTTCTTAGTGTTTTTACAGACCTCAAAATTCTGGAGACTCATTATTTAAGAGTGTTATTGTGATAATATATTGATAACATTGATGAGATTGTGTATTGTTTTCAAGTGTGAAGTTGTAATTAGTATAATTTAGAAGGCTTCTTGATCCCGTTGCTATATAATTGTTGAAAACATTGTTGATCTTTGTTTAGTTTAACGCTCTATGGAGTTTTGGTCACAACACCCTTGACAGTGTATAGTTTTATCCCGGACCCAAGAACCGAGTTTAACGCACTTTTTCTCCTCGGGTTCACCATCCGCCAAACCCTAAACCTATAATAAACCCTTTTTGATTTCAATCCAATTGTTTTTTCTACGCCATTGTTAGCAGCTTTAAAAAATTCAGGATGGATAAAAGCGTAAGATCAAAGTGATTTTAGCTGCAACTATTTAGTGTTGGCAAACAGGGGGCGGGCACTGGCAGGTGTGCTCGGCTCACTATAATTAGTACAGGGCCAAGCTTGACTGTGTCTCAAAACGCGAGTTGGGTCAGCCGAGCCAAGTATCCGAGCTGGTAAGCTTGCCTGTTTCAGTCTCAAAATATAAGTCGTGCGGTGTCGATTCCAGGCTCCAGCACCTGGGAATTAATTTGAATGATAATACATCAAAAATTTAATTAAAAACTGAGAATGAAATGATAATTACACTTGAAATTCAACTTGAAACAAGAATAATATTGGTTTTAATTTCTTATAAATTATATAATTAACTGTATAATTATTAATTAATATTATATTTTAACTATTTATAATTTATTTTGATTATTATATTAATTAGTGAGTAATATTTAGTTTGATTCTAACAAACGTGCACAATTAGAATCAGAAGCGTCCGTGATTGCTTTTAAAAATAGTTATTCATGGTCACCTCTGAATACAAGTAATACGAGATTCTTGACTCTTGTGCTCGTGCATGAGACGTTCGAGTACGTGAAAAGGCGGGAATGGTCAATTGTTTCCTATCTTATTTTGATTGCTTCCGACTTTGTTCCGACTCTTATAAGATTTTGGCCGATGAATTTGTCGTCTTTGAAAACTCTTTTGCATGCAGCGGCCGAGTACTATTCTTCTTGCTGTTCCAATTCCTTGCTCAGCTCCACATTTTTCTAGCTGTATGGATTTCAACCGCATTGCTTTGGCTTTACGCCATTGCGGGAAAATGGGATCTTTAAAACGAGGAATTGCGCTTCACTGTCACTTGAAAAAGGTTGGGGGTTTAAATGACGTGTACCTTGGTAACAATTTGATTTCTATGTACCTGGACTTTTCTGATTTCAGAGGTGCGCAGAAAGTGTTTGATGAAATGCTCGAAAGAAACATCATTACCTGGACGACCATGGTTTCTGCTTATGCTAATGGAGGTCGACCATACGAATCTCTCCGATTGTATGATTCAATGCCTAGCTGGGAGATACCAAATGGGTTCATGTACTCAGCGGTTTTGAAAGCTTGCACTATTGTTGCTGATATTGAGCGAGGTAAGCTGATTCACGAAAGAATTTTTAGAGAAAAATTGGTATCTGATACTGTTTTGATGAATTCCCTTCTGGATATGTACATCAAATGCGGAAGTTTGAGCGATGCACAAAAAGTTTTTGATGAGATTCTTTGTGCAAACACAACGTCTTGGAACACCCTCATATTGGGCTATACAAAGTCTGGTTCGATGGAGGAGGCAATACATTTGATCCATTCTATGCCTGAACCAAATGCAGTGTCTTGGAATACTATTATTGCTGGTTTTGCTGATTGTGGGAGTGTACGTGCTCTGGAGTTTGTTTCTATAATGCACAGAGAAGGATTTAAGCTCGATGATTTTACTTTTCCTTCTGCTTTAAAAGCCTGTGCATTTCATGGCTTTTCAGATTTTGGCAAACAGATTCATTCCTACGTCATTAAGTTGGGCTTAGAATGTAGCTATTTTACTTTATCTGCCATGATAGATATGTATTCGAATTGCAATTTGATGGTTGAGTCTGTGAAGTTGTTTGATGAAAACTCAAGCCCTGATGCTTCAATGGGTAGCTTGGCAATATGGAATTCATTGCTTTCTGGATACATTGTTAATAATCATAATAGGGCAGCATTTTCCCTGATATCACAAATTTATTGCTCAGGCGCACATTTGGACACATACACTTTCAGTGGTGCTTTAAAGGCATGCATCAATTTTCAAAACTCGAGAGTTGGGCTTCAAGTGCATGGTCTGGTTGTCACCTATGGATATGAATTAGATTATGTTGTTGGAAGCATTGTTGTAGATCTTTATGCAAAATGGGGAAGCATAGAGAATGCATTTAAATTATTTGAAAGACTTCCAAAGAAAGATGCAATTGCTTGGTCTGGCTTAATCATGGGTTGTGCACAGAGGGGATTAAACTGGTTGGCTTTCTCAATATTCAGAGATATGATCAATTTTGTTATTGAAATAGATCATTTTGTGGTTTCTTCTGTTCTTAAAACATGTTCGACTATAGCATCGCCCAGAAGTGGAAAACAGGTCCATGCTTTTTGTGTAAAGAAGGGATATGGAATGGAAGGAGTTCTAATTACATCTCTTACTGATATGTACACAAAATGTGGTGAAATTCAAGATGGATTGATTTTGTTTAATTGTATGCCAGAAAAGGACGTGGTGAGTTGGACTGGGATCATTGTGGGGTGCGGTCGAAATGGGAAGCCAGAGCAGGCAATCAGATTATTTCATGAGATGATCGAATCCGGGCCAAAACCAAATGAAGTTACCTTTTTAGGTGTTCTTTCTGCTTGTCGATATGCTGGACTGGTTGAAGAGGCTAAGACCATATTTAATTCCATGAAGATAGAATACAAACTTGAGCCTTATTTAGAGCATTATTGTTGTATGGTTGATCTTCTTGGTCAAGCTGGACATTTTGATGAGGCTCAGGATCTAATAGCTAATATGCCATTTGAGCCAGATCACAATACCTGGCGTACCTTGTTAGGAGCCTGTGGGGCTCACCAAAACGCTGAGCTTGTTCATGTTATTGCTGATCACCTTCTTGAGACTTTATCTGAAGATCAATCAGTATATGTGACGCTTTCCAATGCTTATGCAGCATTAGGGAAGTGGTATGGAATAAGCAAAGCGAGGAAAGCTGCCAAGAATGTGGGTATGAAATATGCTGGAATGAGCTGGATTGAGATTTCAAGTTAAAATCTGAGTTGTATGATCCATGGATTCATAATTGAATTTACTTTCTGAATATCCATTAATTTATGACTCTACTCAAGAAGTTCGATGGACGATGAAGCTCCCTTTTTAAAGTCCATTCATCGGGGAAGGAATGAAGAATCAAGACAAACGAAAAGATCAGAGGAGTAGAGGGTTCTGTTGGCACAAAAATCCAGAGAAATCAGCTTTTTATCTTGTGAGTATTTGATCTCTCTCTTCATTTCTCCTTTTTCGAGACCTTATTATCATGTGTTCATGTTTATGCATAAAAGCTATAGAATCAAGAACATTTTATGATAGCGCAGTCATAGTAATATGTATCATTATTATATTCAGTTGGCAGCTAAAACTCAAGGAAAGAACAAAGAAGTGATTGATGAGTTGAACAAGGTGGAATTTTGTAGGATGGCTTGTAATGGCGGCACTTTAACATAATTTCCCTGAAGGTTAGTTCCCACAACTCAACTCTCTGGGTTAACTGTTGTGTATTCAGTTCTGTCGAGTAGATTGTAAGCTTCAATTATTGATCGATTGCCACCTACTTTAGAATCACACAGCTCATCTCCTCACGAAGATATTAGCAATAGATGATCGATTTCCATATCATGAACAAATTATTTGAAAGGTGCAAGAAGAAAGATTTGAAAGAAAAGATTGCGAAAGAATTTAAAAACGTTCTGCATATTTTCCATTTTTTTCTGATTGCTAGTTTATAATTAGCTAGATTTCACGAGGTTTGAAAAGAAAAGGGCAAATTAGTGAGACGATAAGATGGTCCTTCAGCTCGACTGAAACCAGCTTTCAGCAATCTATAGGAACATGGGTGGGTCCCTAGAAAAATCAGGTGAGTGACCTTCTCTTCTCATTGCTCTCGCCTTTTCGGAAAGTCCAGTCCTTCCTCTCCCTCTGCTAGGTCTCCACCATCACAGATTTGTGGCAGGTTGCTGTGTGTGAGAGAGATTTTTCTTATGATGTGTTGCTTTCTTGCTCAATCATATCACCACAAAATGTCTCCTCTAACTTCAAGAATTCAAAAATACTTTTGCAATCTTACTTTCATGCAAACACTGGCTCCGAACATCTAGTTAACCTTTGAGCACACATGGCAGTTGTTTCCGATTTCTCGAATTTCAATCTGAGAATTCAACTAGGGAGTATAGTTTAGTACATTTGAAATTCCACACCGTCATGCTTTTGCAGGAATGACCCTTTTCTGGGTGTGGTGGTGATAGACTGTTTTCCTTGTGGAGCAGGTTTGTAAGTTGTAACTCAATTGCTTTCAACAAATATTGTAATATGGATAATTAGTGACTTTGAGATGGTTGATAGTTAGACCCATCTGCATCAAACAAGTCTAACTCCGTCTTCTGTTTTGTGCATGAGGACGGCACATTAGAGTTTTGTGTTAAGTAGGGGTGGAAAAATCAGAACAAAACCACGGTTCGAATCGGAACGGTAGTAGTTCGGTCCGGTCTCACTCGCTTAGGAACCGTACCCGGTTTTGGATGTATTAGAATCGTGTGTCTCGGTTTAGTCCACGGTTGTGGGTGTCAAAACAGTAAAAACCAAATCGAAGTATGAGAGGAGGGGGTTGATCCGACCAAAATTCAGTTTAAATCTGGCCCAATACTCGAATATAGTCAAACCTGGCTCAAAATTCACAAAGTCAGTCCAAGATGGCAAAATCTAACATATATTTTTAAAATATTAATTTTATTTCAATTTCGTTACCAAAATCGAACGAAAACCAAATGGTAAAATCTGGTTCGGTTCGGTTCGGTTGTGGAACCTAATGGTTCTGGTCCTGGTGCCAAAAATAGGAACTGGGAGTGCACGGTTCGGTCTGATTCTGGGCAGAACCGACAGAACTGGCTCGAGCAATAGCATGACCCTAGAGCGCTAGTGCTAAGAATATCGAGCCCTGAACATTGAGTTAGATTTTGTAAGTTAGTTGTAAAGCATCGAGCTTGTCTAGGAGAACTTTTTCATTGGCCGAGAGCAATTTCAACCTTTGTCGAGCTTCTTCTCTGTGGGTCGACTTTTACATGTTGTGCAGGCTGTTGTTGATTAAGCAACCATTACATTAGTGATTTAAACATTACCCTTGATAGATAACAACAAAACAAGGCAGTATAGCCTTGGCATTAAACACATACAACTCGTCCAAATTAGAATGAACTCCCACACCTCCGCTCACTGAGTCATACTCCTCCATGCTCCCTTCCCCGCTCTTCTTCACCCTCCCGGCCACCACCCTGCAAACCACCATCGCCCTCTTCTCATTCCTTTCCACCGCCTCCCCGGCTCTGTCGTGAGCTGCTCCACTTGCTGCCATCGTCAAAATTCCCATCTCGGCTGCCCTGAAGCCGCTCCTTATGATCCTGCAGATACTGCACTGAGGATGGATCGAGTGGCATAGAGTGAAGCAGCCATTGACGCCTAGGGAGCAAGCTAAGGTGGTGCAGTGGAACCGGAGAAGCTCGTTTCCGTCCGCTAGGCATCGGGGGTGTTTCTTCTGGAGCTTGGTTGCTTTGGCTTTAATGGCGTCTCTGTACTCTTCGAATTTCGAAATGGTTTTTTGGGTGTTGTGGACTTTTAGAACTCGTTCTATCTTGCAGATTTGAGGTTCCTTCTTCATCCACCTTGATTTGAATATGATTTCCACTATGTTTTTGCTTGTATCCTCTTCGTCTAATTCAGATACTAAGCAACCAAAGGAAAATATATTTTTAAACGATCAATTTTTATTTGTAGGAAGAGAAAAGGAGCAATTCAACCAGAAAATAGCTTCAAGAAGAAAGAATTTGGACATACCAGCATGGTTATTGGCCAGATGAAGCTCCAGAATTTCAGGTTTCGTGAAAATCTCACAACATTGAGGACAAGGAAAAATGCTTGATCTCAAAGAAGAATCTTTGGTATATCCAAGAACAGGGTCGATCACCATTTTACACTCGTAACACCCAGAAATTTTTCCGAAAGGTATTCCTCTGAAAGACCCACCGAAGGCGGCGATGGAAGTTGCAGAAGAAGAAGAAGACGAAGAAAACGACGTTGAAATGACGCCGTTTTGTTCGTAAACAGTAGACTTCATGGACCTGGTAGAGGTAGAAGAATCGGTAATGTAGCTGTTTGAGGAAGCCATTAAAGCCCTTTTCTTGTAAACCTCCGGCGACCCAGTTTCAGGCCTTTGCATTACCTTCGTGTTATTACAGAGCGAACCAGAAAAGCATTTCATTTTCTTACATTTCTTGACCCATTCTTCTTCTTCCTTCTCCTTACGCAACATTCCTTGCCGAGCAGAATTGCCGAGGAGATGTCTGCAGCTGAAAAGGCCCCTGAAAACGCCCCAAGGTTTCTCCGTTTTCTGGGTGCGGTTATTCTTCAGGTTTCTGCAATCCGCCATTGTTGTCCGAAGGAAGATGATGAAGAAAAGGAGAGGACAACTTCTGTTTCAAATGAACTCCAATGATCATTGTTTTCTATTTCAATGTGTTTGGGTGGGACATTGCATGGAGGAATCCGACAGGGAATTGCGTTGGGTTTGGAAGAACATGAAATAATAGGAGTGGTCCTCTTACTTTTATCACAAGTCTGTCTTGCATTATTTTAACGTTATATTCGATGATGATATATTATTTGACCGATTGTAATTTATCATAATTGTATTAGATTGGGCACAAACACGTCTCATTCTCTCCCTTCCTGTGATCCTGTATTGACTCTCTCTACGAGTGATCATCCGTTGGCTTCTTGTATCAATTAAAATTACAACCCAATCAATTAAGATTTTCAAATATAAGATTTTTTAATAATTTCAAATCAATTATGATATTTAGTAATTATCGTTAGACTGTCTTTGTATATCTGTTTCCTTTTATGTATATTGCTTCTTTATAATTCAACATATATATATAACATCTCTCTAATGATATTTTAAGTTCAAACAATTTTATCTCTTCCCGTATTCTAATTTTACATGATATTAGAACACTATTTTTTTTTTCTCTCACGGCTGATACAGAAACAGATTTCATCATCTATCAAAACACATACATATTCCATTCATCACTCTGACAGCTCTTCCACTGTTTTGGTTACTCCGCCACTGTCCGGAGATAATTATGGTTCATGGAGTCGAGCTGTGACGATGACACTTCGTGCTAAAAACAAACTTGGTTTTGTCGATGAGTCAATTCTGAAACCAAAAGAAAAGACTGATATTCTTAATTGGGAACACTGCAACGATCTTGTTGGGTGTTGGATTCTCAACTCTTTATTATCTAAAATTCGTCCAAGTGTTTTATATGCTGAAACTGCAGCACAAATTTGGACTGATCTGAATGAACGTTTTTCTCAATTCAACGCTCCTAAAATCTATCAATTGAAGCAATCAATTTCAACTCTTAAACAAGAGGGTATGCCAATTTCCTTGTATTTCACATAACTCAAATCTTTATGGGATGAACTCAATTCCATTGTCTCTTTCAGTTGATACAGAATTGAGAATCCAACTCCCAACGAGATCGTTGCAGCGTTCCCAATTAGGAATATCAGCCTTCTATTTTGGTTTCGAAATCGACCCATCGACAAAATCAAGTTTGTTTTTAGCACGAAGTGCCATCGTCACAGCTCGACTTCATGAACCATAATTATCTCCGGACAGTGGCAGAGTAACCAAAACAGTGGAAGGTCTGTCAGAGTGAAGAATGAAATAGGTATCTGTTTTAATAGGTAAAGAGGTGATGAAATATGTTTATGTACCAGCCATGAGAAAAAACAAAAAAAAGAAAAAAAAATAGTACTATGATAACATGTAAAATTAGAATACGGGAAGAGAGAAAATAGTTTGAATTTAAAATATCATTAGAGAAATGTCATATATATAAGCTGAATTACAAGGAAGCAATATACATAAAAAGAAGCAGATATACAAAGATAGCCTAACGATAATTACAAAATATCCTGCTTGATTTGAAATTATTAGAAAATCTTATATTTGAAAATTTGATTGATTGGGTTGTAATTTTAATTGATTGGGTTGTAATTTTAATTGATTGGACAAATTCTAATTGATTTGGTTGCACTATCAAAACAAGAAAGCAATATTGAACCACCGAATCGATCCAACACTGACATCGTAAGGAAATTTATCGACAATGTATCATTTTCACACTTTATCTACCCGTTCATGGTTAGATATTTGGATAATACAATGAAAAACATGCGACTTCCTATTGTAGAGACCCGATCGTATGGTTCTGAGGCTGATTGTGTTTTGTGAGAAGATGAAGAGATGTAATCTAAACAAAAATGTATAATTATAAAGAAATTTGAAAAAAAAAAAAAAAAAAAAAAAGAGTTGTTCCAATTAAGATGAGATGAAAAGGGCGTGTCGTGTTATTGTTGGCGACACTTTCCCGACCAAAAAGAGCAGAAAAGATGAGTGGGATTATTAATTAATTTGGTGCACTCAATCTTGACATTCAAGATCACATTCATTGGACCTTTTCCATCAAATAATAACTAAATGGACCCTTGCTGATTCAAATCCACTCTAAGGAACTGCCATAAATACAATATAATTTAGTTAACATTCCATTGGTATTTGATTTTAGAGAATTAGAAGCCCTTTCTATATATACTAATTTTCAGTACGTGCAAGACATGTAAGCGTGAAGTTTGACATATTTTTTAAAGATAATTCATAAGAGATAATATTTGATCATGGAAATAAAAACTAATTAAAAGAATATTAATTATATAATTATGCCTAGATATGTTATCTGAATTTTTGAAGAAAGAAATATATACAAAATGAAACATATTTTCAATGTTTATTACTATACTTGTGTACTAGGGGTGGGCACGGTCCGGTTCAGTCCGATCTCGAGCCCAGACCGAAACCAGACCGAGGATTTTAGAAATTTTTCTCGAAACCCAAAACCAACCATGGGAGGAACCAGGAACGGACCAAAATTTTCGATCCGTTCCCAGTTCCTCCCAATTTTTTTTTAAAAAAAAAAAACCATAAAAAAACATTCAAATCAAACAACCGCAGCAAAATTCCACAACAAACAGATACAGTTTCGATTCGAAACACATACAGTCCTGCCCCACCCCTAGTTTCGAAGAGTCTGTGAGTGAGGACTGAGGAGTCCTCGACCAAGACAGAGGAGAGGGGAGGCGAGGCGAGGCGAGGCGAGGCTAGGGGTGTGCAAACCGAACCGGAACTGAGGAACCGAACCGGAACCGGTGATTTAGGATCGGTTTTGATCGGTTTTGACCATAGATTCGGTTTGGTTCGGTTTCATTTTATAGAAACCGGTGATTTAGGTTCGGTTTTCGATTTTGATCGGTCAAAACCGATCAAAACCGAACCGGACCTGTAATTAAAAAACAAAAAAAAAAAAAGAATATCGAAGAGTGAAGCCCTAAATCGTCGGGTCTTCACTCTTCGCTTCACTCTTCATCTAAGAAGTAAGAACCTCTCCTCCAGAGACGACAGACGAAGACGATCCGGCGACGGCGAGGCGATGGTGGAAGAAGAAGGTGGCTATGGATGGTTGGGGCTCCGCCACACATGCAGAGAGGAGATCGATGGAGGCATTTTGACAACTCCATCGACGCATTGTCTTTTGGGTTTGTCGCAACTGCCATTCTCGTCTCCATGTTTCTGGTTCTGGCTATCTTTGAGAGATTCCTCACGCCAACTCCTTCGCCTCTGTCTGCGTCCATCAATGGCGTCCGGCTGCCAGACCTCGAGTCTCAGACCGGGTTCCCGAGGAAGCAAAGCCGTCAATCGCCTAAAGTATGGTTTACCATTTTGACTCGATTTGTTGTTCACCCCTCTTTTTCTGTTTGTAACTCGAGAAAATGTACCCAGTTAGAACTTGCTTCCAAAAGCTGTTTAGTTTCAAGCCTAGGAGACATTCATTTTCATCCCAGATCTTCTAAACTCTTATCTGCAAAGGCTGGTTCAGAGAAATTAGAGATTTTTCTCTAGAAATTTCGAGAAAATGATAATCAAAGTAGAATCCCTGTTCTTGGTTTGAGGTTTGGAAAGTGAAAGTTTTTTATTTTTGGAAAATAGTTTGTAAAACCGAAACCGAACCGAAACCGAACCGAAACCGAACCGAAAGTTCAGGTTCGGTTTAGGTTCGGTTTTGGTATGCTGCAAAACCGGTTTCGGTTCGGTAAGTCCGAAACCGAAACCGATCGATTCGGTTTGATTTCTCTCCAAAACCGAACCGAAACTGGTTTTGCACACCCCTAGGCGAGGCGAGGAAGAGGACCAGGCGAGCCGATCAACCGAGGATAGAGGCGAGCACGAGCTGATCAGTCGATCAGCAGTGAGCACCAGAACTTTGGAGGCTAGGCGAATCGGAGCAGCTATGGAGGCGAGGCGAATCGGAGAACGGAGCACAGAGTCAAGAGTCAGGAGTCGCGAGTCATCGGATGTTGGCCGTTAGGTGTTCAGCTGAGCAAAAGAACGCATCGGGGCTTCAGGAGAGATTCTGTGACTGCGAGTGCATTCTGCGTGAGTGGTTGAGTACGTTTCTGCCTTCTTATTCAGGTTTTGTGAAGTGCGCCTGAAGAGTAAAGAGTGAACAATGAAGCCCCAGTTCTTTTAACATTTGGTCCAGTCCCGATTTTTTTGGATTTTTAATTGTGGACCGAGGACCGGATCGAAACCATCGGTCCGGTCCGGTTATCGGTCCCGAGCTGGTTCTGCCCACCCCTAAATATGTGTACCTGCAAAGAGAAGTGTTATGATGACACAGTTGGAAAAAAAGCAGTCTTGGATTTAGAGAATATAAAAACTTTCGACCACCAATAAACCAAAAATGGGATAAATATGGTATCAGAGCTATTAATATTAGAAGGAAAAGAAAAGAAATGTATCATCCTAACAAGTAGTACCAAATTAAATAAGTCTGCATCCTGAACTTTCTTATTTGTTTCCTCAGTCGAGGCTTTACATACAAAGGTTTGATCGCAACTATTTTTCATTCATCTCCAAGAGCTAGCACATGTCAGTAAAGAACAATACATTCTTTCATATTTATTAAGAAAATATTGAAAGTTTTAGAATAACTCACAAACATATAATAAAATAACTCACAGCTTCATAAGCCTCTTCAGAGGAGGAGAATGCCACAAACTATTCGATTACGGTATTGCATAACCTACAAAAGTTTTGAAAACAAGATTAATATTAGATTTTATGTCGAGTTAATAATAAACCTCTGTCAAAAATATTTCAACTTTCTCTAGCCTTGCAAGAGATGATCGTGCCAAACGGAGAAAGCTTATCATTCTTGATACTATCGACAGAACTATCTCTTTCTTGTTTCTGAAAGACATGTCCAACAAAGACATGTTTGTTATTAGATAGCATTCCATTCTACTTCTCAATAGCTTTTTAGGCAAATTCCTTGCAATGAAATTGAACAATGACCATAAACGAGCTTAAAAAAACACATATGTTTAAGAAATTAATACCTTAATAAATATATTTCCATCGCCACTTTTTCGGATGTTGGGGTCGCGATGAGAGTACATTACTTGGATGGTTTCCTATCGATACGTGTAAAGTTCAGAACTTTCAAGGTCGTAACACCTATTATCAAATCCATGACAACCTTTATAGAAACCAAAAATGCAAACCAAATGAAAAAAAAAAAAAAGAATTGAATTTATCTGAATCTGAGAAGGAACAATAACGGATGATGCAGATAAAATATGGAAAAGTAGGAGAAAAACTGACAATTTCTCGATGTCAGTTAGAAAATAATCCAATAATGCTGAAATTCAAGAAAAAAAAAGACAATGTTTTATTATAAATCTCTCTCCAGTACGCAATAAGGTGCACTGATGCACATCCAATAAATTGAAATTTAACAACCCTAAAGAAGATTATATATCAATTACCAAGAGAAAGGATGAGAATCACTGACCAGCTTATCTGGAACCACAAAGCACTGCCTCTGAATTGATTATAAGTAAGCTTCGTGCACTTCTATGTCTTCATCCAAAGAGCATCGTTACGCTCTAATGACACCAAAAAAAAAAAAAGCTGCAAAAATTTGCTTCCAGTTTTTAGGCATCCTTGAAATTTAGAGTTAATCTCTTTATTTAAAAATCACACAATTTTTTTTATATTTTCTTTATTTAGAAATTTAGAATTCGTGAAATTTAGCCTCGTTAGATGGACCTCGATAGTAGACTATCTGATTGCTGACAATATATGTTTGTTCTTCTGTCAGCAAATAGAAAAATTAGTGTCAAAAGTGGGAGCTCAAAACGCCTAAACCCATAATTCCTTTAAGAAGACTTCTCCCTATACCCATAATTCCTCAAGTCTACTTCTGATTCTTCTGAGCATGTGTAATATAACAATGAGAATTAATATAATTATAAAACATACTCGACAACAATACCAAAATGACCAAATCCAGCACCAATGCCATACTTGTCAACTCCATAATCTGCAAATATCGTCCAATCAAAATGAGATGAATTAGACCAACAGAGCCATGCCACAATATCCACTCAACTAAGGGCTATATCCAAAGACCAGTCTGTCGCTTACTGTAAGTGAGTTCAATTGGGCAGCGCTTCCAATTGTACGCAGTTGCAAGCTATTACTTTCTCTCTTTAACATCTTCGAAGCTTTGCGACCCAAGAATTGAGACTGGAACAACTGCAAAACAACATAAATAGTTAGCATTAAGAATTTGGTATCTTAAAAAATCCACTTAGAAGCTCCATTTCCTGGGACACAATATCGTCCTTGAGATACAAAATTTGGCCATGAACTAAAATTTTGTATTTCCAACTCTCGTCTAAAGATAAATCTTTAGTATTCTGAATTACAATTTCCAAAATTATAAACAACTTGAAAGATCAAGGTTAGTGACTCAATGTTATAAAGTGTTGTAACACTATGTGTGACACCAGTTATAAATACGATATAGGACAATATTAATATGCGGAAATTAAAAACACAGGAGGTTGGTAACGCAGTTCGGCAATCAGCCTACATCTGCGGGGTCACGCCCAGATATGAAAACATTTCACGAGTTCAAATAAGGTTACAAGACACTCGGACTAAAACAAAATAAGACTCCCTCTTATTTTTTATGCCGCCTCCTCCAACTTTCACTAGTGAAACTGTTTTGCGAGCTCCCCTCGACTTAAGAACGATCCCTCCTGGATTTAAATGCGACAAGAAATTAAGATGCAAAATCCTAGACGACCCGGGAGACCTAGGAACGAACCTGAACCGCCCAGAAACCCACTCGAGGAATCTGTTAAGCAACTTGCAGACTTAGTCACCCGACAAGCTGAACTGTTTGGATCTTTGATTGGTCATGGAGAACCGGGACTTGCTGGAGCTGGTGCTAGTGGGGACAGATTTTGGAGGCTGAATTCTCCAGCATTCAAAGGCCGATTGACAGATCCTACAGCTGCAGACAGGTGGATTCAGACCATTGAAAACTTGTTTAAAGTTGCTGAGATTGAAGAAGTAAACAAAGTCAGGTGTGCCACTTTCCATCTGATCAACAATGCCCAGAGTTGGTGGGCGTCGATGGAGACTACCATCGGTCCTCAAAGCTTAACTTAGAAAGAATTTAAAGAGTTGTTCTTCGACAAATACTATAACCAGACGGCCCAGGCTGCAAAGAGGATGAAATTTATGGCGCTAAAGCAAACAGGATCAGTGGGAGATTATATTCAGCAGTTCGAACTATTGTCTCGATTCGCTAGTCACATGATTAGTCGGGAAGAAGATGAGAACTTTCAGTTTGTGCAGGGCCTGAAACCTGAAATTTATATGTTGGTGAAGACCTTCAGAATTACGAGAAGTTCATTTACTGACGTGGTGGCAAAGGCTTTAGAGGTTGAGGAGGCTGCTGATCACATACACCACACAGAAACGTGGGTGAAGAAATGAAGACGCCCAGATGAATAGAGAAATTCAACACCCAAGAATAATGGCGTCGGCAACATTCAACATAAAAAGAAAAAGCTTTTATATCAAGTGCGAGATGTAGTTTTGTTTCTCTCAACAATATATTCTCAAAACAGACTACTCATTCAAAAGATCTTATCCCATGAAGTCAGCCTAAGGATCCGAAAAACTCTGCCTAACAAACTTGCCGCAGAAACACTTCCAATGACACTTTAGGAAAGTATCCCAAATAATTAGGAACATAATCCAAGTTTGTTACGATTTCTTTTCCAACAAATCACATTTGAATTGACGAAATATTCTGCCAAATATGTTCTCCAAAATAGAAGGATAGACTAATATATATTCCAAAAGAATATAATTTCCAAAAAAATAACTTACCAAAAGTAATAGTTTGCTAAAAATATTATGCCAACACACAGTAGCATTAACACAACTCATTTCAGATTAATTGCATTATATATTATGCAGGATGCAACTCTAAATTTCACTTATAAAACCTGGAAATGAAGGAAAGAAAATTCAATTAAGAACTCGTTGGTAACTTCTCTTTGTGCAGTATGAGGCTTTTAAGCCAGTAAAACATTTAAGATAGTAAAACTGCAATCAATCAAAATATAATCAAACAAAGCAAACCACTAAAAAATTACCCTTGTTGAAAGTAAACAACACAATCTAGTCAATCAAATATAACTCTTACCGGAGTCACAAGTTAGTTTCACGCTGACGAATCAAATCACAAAAAAAAAAAAAAAAAAAAAAAAAAAAAAGTCTCCAACATGACATTCAAAAGTTGCCCATTTAGAAAATGGTCAGAATCACCACTTCCAATCCGAAAAGAAAAAAAAATTAAAAAAAAAGTCCAAGCAACCAAAACTAAAAAGAAATCTAGGGTTCCAAAACAACTGCAGGATAATTCAAGAAAAAGAAGCAGAGCCATACCACTACCAAGATGAAATGAAGCCAGCCTTCGAGAGGGGTTGTAGGAAGAAAAGGAAAGACACAAGCGAGAAACGCAGACAGACCTAAACGATGGGAGAGAGGGTCGTACGGAGGAAGACATGGGAATCATTCTCGCCATCTATCGGTCACTAAATCGCGTCTGTGGCATAATCCAGAAGGAACCAAAAGTACATGAGGAGGAAGACTCATGCGAGGGAAGGAAACAGCACCAGTGAGCCGACCAAAACAGAGAATACAGAGAGACGGAAGAAGAGAGGAAGAACGTTACTCGTGTTGGGATATGAGCTAGTTTTCATCTTGAGGTATCCTTTTTGATTGAGAAGCCCAAGATAACTTCACATCAATATTAGAGTCCAGATTTACAATAAATTTCAATCAATAGGGAGAAACTGGATTGTCGTCTCTCCGACCCAAAGCTCGATGTGTGAAGAGAGATTGTTGGATATCTCACATCGGTTATGAAAGGAATTGGCGATCAACTTATAAGTGTGAGAAAAGCCTCATTTCTGGAGCTATATTTTGGGATTAAGAAGGTCTAAAATCACCTAACCACTCGAGAGACGAAAACAGAGGATAAAGAGAGGAAGAACGATGAGGATGCAAAGACGAAGACCAGCGCGCTGAGCTTTCTCTTCCCCGTGCAGAAATCATCAGAAGGAAGTAGATTCTACTTTCCCCGTAAAAGAAATCCAACAAAAAATCCACCGATCCATTATAACCATATTTTTTAATTTTGAATTATTTAATTTTTAAAATAAAATAGGTGGCAGAAAATAAAGATGACACGGTGGATTTTATTTTTAATTTTGATTTTTTGAACGTGAGAAGAAAATAGGTGGCAGTCCTGCCTTTTAAGAGTAGAATAGAATCATCCGCGGCCGAACAACGGCTGTGATGGTACAAAGAAATAGCCTTCTCTTCTCGTGTGGTAAAACATTAAGCTGTCGTCTACATGCTCTTGAGCTCTCTGAGATTCTTCACCCTCAAGACCCATCTTTACTCTCGCTCTCTCCGAAAACCTCTCCCGTTCTTCTCCCTTCGTACATCGGCAAATATTATGGCATCGGTTTCCTCTTTACCAGTGGCTGTAGAATCAGGTTTGGTTCCAACTCTTTTGGCTTCTCTGCAAAGTTCTACAAGTTCGGAATTTTTTCCATATTGAAATTGAGTTTTTTTTAGTTTTTTGTTCATGTTCTGCTTAAGTTGTCAGCTTATTCTTCTGGGTCAATTGTTTTTCTCCGAAAACAGACAAAAAAAAAGTGAACTTGTTGGGTAAACAAATCTGTTGTAGAGTTTGAAATTCTTCCTTTTGTAGATAAATCAGCGGATTCCACTTCATATCACACGATCTTTTTGGGTGGAAAATCTCGGGCTGAAAATGAAATTTCTGAATCGTTGAAGAGAAACGCGACCTTGAAGCTCCCTGACGATGGCGAAATCTCAATTCTCTTGCATTCAGACACCGATGAATGCTGCAATGAAGAGTCTTTTCAGTTTGATTTATATATGAATTCACTTTCCACTGATCTGTTTGGCAGATTCCTGCTCTGGTCTCCCCGGTTATCTTCAACTCATGATGTTGTTTCTCAGTGAGTGAAACGAACCTCAAATTTTCACCTTATAGTTATTGTTCTTCCTTTGTCTGGAATATGATTTCTTCTTTAATTTTGAAAGCAATTTCGGTGAGCTCCCCATTGGTGCCGTTTGTGTATCCAATATTCAGTTCAAAGGACGAGGTGTGCATTGCTGTCGAGAATTTTCTATTTGTTTCCTGCAAAAATAGATTTAATTCTTCTCTAAGCTTATATATCTGTAATTAAAGGTCGTTCAAAGAATTCATGGGAATCTCCAGTGGGTTGCCTTATGTTTTCCTTCACCATTCAGATGGAGGATGGGCGAATCGTTCCTCTCGTCCAGTATGTAGTGTCTCTGGCTATCACTGAGGCAATAAAAGAAATATGTGATATCAATGTAAGTTGAAGTAATCGATTTCATTTGCTCCCCCAATATTTACTTCGGTTTCATGGTATATCTCATCATACTTTCGTCATATATCCTCATCAAATGATACGAAGTTAGAATTCTTATAATTCTTCAAGTTTTTTGGATGCTCAATCAAGATTTGGATTGAACAACTTGAAGATGGAGGGGAATAAAGATTGTTTGAAGTTATATGAGTTTCATCGTGAAGAGTCCTTCGAATTAAACTTATTCGGAGAAAACTCGTAGCTAGTTTCATATTCCTACTGTTTGAGATTACTTTTTCAGAAGGAATAAGTAAAGAAGAAGATAAGTTAGGGGGAGAGATAAAACTAGAGAAAAACAATATGGTGTCCAGTAATCGTGATTAGAATTCGCTTAAATTTTTACCTTTTTGTGAGTTACTCCTCGTTTCTGATTAAATTTTCATTTTAGGGCTTACCATACGTCGATGTTAAAATAAAGTGGCCAAATGATCTTTATTTAAATGGGCTAAAGGTCGGAGGCATTTTATGCACGTCGACTTATAAATCCAAGAAGTTCAATATCAGTGCTGGTAATTATTCAAAACCATTCGTTAATTTATGTGCACTTCTTCTATTCGAACTAGAGAATCCCGAGTTGCAACACTTGATTTGATAGATTCAGTCAATATACGCCCTTTTTGCAGGCATAGGTTTGAATGTTGATAATGAGAAGCCAACTACATGCTTGAATGCAGTTCTTAAAGATTTATCTGTCTCGGCATACAAGTTCAGAAGAGAGGAAATTCTCGCTTCCTTTTTTAATAAATTTGAAAAGTTTTTTCAACTTTTCATAAATCAAGGTACTTAAACTGCATCAGATATCAATGTTTCCAGTCCATTGTTCAGTATGGCCTTCGTGGCAATTGATAAACTTTGTGTTTGCGTAGATTTCTCGATTTTTTGCAACTTCAATTGCTTTATACGAAGCAAGTTTTGTTTTATAAAAAGAGAATTCTTATACGATGGATAAGAATACGTCCGAAGATTAGAGAAAAACATATAATCAACTCATTGCTATCTCTGTCCGAGGAATAAGGAAAAGAACAGGAAGAAGAAAAAGATAAAAAATTTAGAAGAGCAGGTTCATTTCCAATGCAAAATCTATTCTAAACCCATAAGACGATACAAACAATGGATAAATCTATTCTGATGTGTATGATTGCACTTTTAATTAAGGGTGGGTGATGTCCAGTTCGATCACAGAACTGGAACCGACAGTGTTTTACTGTTTGCTTGCAAATTTAAAAAAATAAAAATAAAATTCTTTACATTTTTTAATTATTTTTGGGTCGGGTTTTTTGAATTTGGGTTGGGTTTGAGGCTGGTTTTCGAGTATGGGTCGGTTTTTCACAGTTTAGGGTTGTGTTTTAACTAGTTTTCAAGTCGAATTTTTGACCCCATAGTTCAGTTCGATTTTCATAGATTTTGACCCCCAAAATCGTGGACCAGATTGTAGACCGCAGTTATTGAAAATTTGGAACCGGTTCCTTTGGTGGGAAAAATTGGACGGGGACCGAAACTGCGGTCTAGAATTGTGGTTCCGGTCGAGTTTTGTCCACCCCTACTTCTAATAGTCTCATTGTCTTCTTATCATTGACGAGTCAAAATTTCGATTGAATTAGTTACTTGAAAAGTATATGAAATATAATTTTCCCTTTTGTGGAGAAAGAAGTCTCTCCACAATTTTAATGCTTTTGGCTGAGTTACAAACTATTATGGTGCATAATGCAGGGTTTCAATCGCTTGAGGAGCTTTACTATAAGACGTGGTTGCACAGGTGACAATACAAATTTATTCTTTTTGCAGTTCTTGTCCATAAATTTTCGCCTCTATAAAAAGCTTGAGTTGTTATTTTACGTTAATAGATTCAACTTTTTGTTCTTAACATTGTTTTATTTACATTTTCATGTAGACGTGTTTGCTTTTCTTTGTCCGCATAATTTGCATCTTTGCGCGTAAACTTATCAATGTTGTCATGTATTGCGTGAAGGGAGTTTCGTGTAACTTGATTGAAGTTTGATTAAACTTGTATTATTACCATGATCTTGTCTTCTACAATTTGAAAAGACAATTAAAAGATAACTATTTCTTGTTTTCTTGCAAATTTCAAATGGAGGTTAATTATTAGTAAGATTATGGAAATGTCTATAGTTTTCGTATTTGTGGTTACACACATTTATCAGTGAGGGTTTGTGGAGTTCTTAGTATTCCTAATACAATATTGTCTGTTTTGGGCTGGAACTCACGTAGATTTGTTTTTGGGATTAGTTCAAAATGCGTGGTACTAAGTAGAGAGTATAACTTTACTTGTAAATCATACATTCTCCATTCTGCCAAACGATGTGAGATTGTGTAACTCTACTGGTATAGATTGGACCTTCACACTTGGGTCATCATTGTCTTCACACAGCGGGCTGTCTCACAAGTATAAACAATATTTTATTGAAGATGAAAGAAAAGGATAATGTATATTTGTTGATTGATTTATGGCAACATTCTATCTCTACTTCTGCCGTGCATTCTCTCTCTTTATCTCTTGACTGACATCTTTTTTTGCCTTATTCTTCTTATGAATCCCTTCATACCTTGATATTTGTAAATTGATATTCTTATTTTTAGATGTTTTCATGCAGTGGCCAAAGAATTATTGTGCAGGACGAGAAGGACGGGCAAATGGTGGAAAACGTTGTCACTATTCAGGTGCAAAGTACTGAAAACAATTACGTCATGATTATACCTTTTAGATTTTTATACAATGCCTATTAATTATCTCTTCCATTATGATTTCTACTTATTTACGTAGGGTTTGACATCATCCGGGTATTTGCTAGCGATTGGAGATGACAATCGAATGTGCGAGCTTCATCCTGATGGAAATTCGTAAGTTTATATGTGTGGTCCTCTTGAATGTTATCGTCGTTTATTTAACCAAAAATGGTAATTTTTTGGAATTATTGGTGATTTATTAGTTTTTAGTCTCAATATTTGTCTAATATGGTATGGTAGACTAGGAAGCGGTTTCCTCGAGATGTTGGAATCCTCTTTTTGAAAATTCTTATTTGAGAACAGAGAGATTAGGAGACATACTCTTTTCCATCAAGATTTACTGAGTAAAAGATAGATATTTTGTGTTGGTGTATCAAGTATGATGAAGCATCTCATCAGTGACCCAATCAAGTTTTCTCGGCTTTTCTCATTTACGACACCAACCCGATCGTGACCCATTGTTTTCTTTGTGTTCATTTTTGCAGATTTGATTTCTTCAAAGGGCTGATTAGGAGAAAGTTGGAGTGAAGATGGAAAAGAATGAATGTCTTTTTTGTGTTTCAAGTGTAAATCTTCTTCTGTTATGACCAAGATTGTTGTAGTGACTGGGATAGCAATCATCTCTCTCTACCTCTCCTCTCTCCTGTCTATATTCCTCTCTCTCTCTCACACACTCTCTAGAGTTGTAAGAACTCAAGTTCACCTTTTTGACTAAATTTGGGAGGAAGACTCGTGATTAAAGTGAGAAAGAGATTTGTAACTCAAATTTATGGCCATCTCTGCTTGCATCTCCACATCTTCTGACTAAGCTTATCTTTTTTAATACTTAAATTCCAACTTGTTGTCCACGACGACGACTTCCCTTTTGAACTGAAGTGTCGGCAGCCGATATGTCATTTTAGACGAAGAAGATGAAGAAAATGTTAACCAAGTATTTCAAAAGTAGTCTTTTCAACTTCAGTGATTCGAATTTTTTTGAATCAGACAGACGAATTCGCATTGCAATTTTTATTCAAAGTTTGATTTTTTTGTTATAAATGAGTAACATTATTTTTACCTTCTAGTTTTACATTATAATCTTATTTTATAACGTGACGTTCATTAACTGTGATGCTCATTAATTAGTGTAATTAACTTCTTATTTTAACTATTCCAGTTAATTTTAATATATTATGCTACGCATAAATGTCACTTCACGAGAAAAGATTAGCGTGTAGAGTTATAAGGTAAACCTGACATTACTCCTCTATAAATTCACGTATCCTTGAGTCGCAAAACTCACAGTTGTATTATGGTATTCACAGTGAATATTTTCATCCATGTTCGTAGTTTTTCACGTAAGTTTTTGTGTTCTATTTTTCCTTTTTTCTCTTGCAAGTTCGTGTTGGATTTCTAACATAATCTCAATGTAATTTGTACAACTATTTTAAGAGTGAAACATTTTCCACCGATTCCTTTAGAAAAGTCGATGCTCTTTAACCGCTCATTGAAGTAGTTGATACACTATTTTAATCCATCATTTTCTACCAACCCAATCTTTGTGGTATTTAAGATTCCCACTTTACAATCATAGATCTTGGTCTAAAATGTGATTGTTGTGAGAAAAAAAGAGAGAAAGGAGAGAGTAAAAATGCAGTGTTTCAAAAGCAAAAGAGTAAAAATAGTATAAATAAGGATTGCATGGGACAAGTGAGGACGATCATTATAGCCCAAATAATTGAATAACCTATGAAATGGATAAGTCAAAGATTCTTGATCTCCTTACTGTGGGACATCAAAAAAGATTTTGTCATTGACGTGAACATTGTGAACATTGTTAAGAAATATATAAATAATTTAATTATTTTAAATATAATTAAAAAAATAGATCTATCTTCGAGAGAGAAAACTATTTTTTGAAACGTTTGTAACGTATCACGATGTTATAGCCGAAAGAATTCTAGACTGAATATGTACGCTGTAACTATTAACAATCTATAGAGTTAAAACGATTAGGAGTTAGTAAATTATAAGACGGGACATAATAATATTTCGGTGACATGAAATCTCGATCTTAGTATTGTGTGATATCATAGCTTCAATGATGAACATTCATCTTTTTTTCGTTGGTCGGGACTGATTTGAATAAAAAATATGAAGTAATAATGAGCACAGGGTGGCATGAATAAGTGAATAGCACGAAGATAGATAAAATCCAAAAGAATGGAACTTTATTCTCTTTCCTGATTCAAGTCTTTGATCTTGTACATACGCATGCAGACCTTCCCTTTTCCTTTTTTCCTTTTCAACCTTTCCTTTAAATCATTGGATATTGATCACAACAAGAAGCAAATACCACTACTATTTTCTTCAACGCTTTTTATTATTATAAATAATAAATTATCGGGTGGATGACAATATCTTCGGGTCATCACATGGCTTGCAGCTCCGTCTGGCCCCAACCTTTGACCAATCGTGGTTTGAGTCTGGCTCGACCTTGAACTATACATGAACTTTTTTTTTTTTTTTACAATTATGGTACCTAGTTTACGAATTGATTTTAAGTAAGAAATCAGCACTGTAACCACGAGAAACAAAATTCCTATGTGGGAGAACTTGGAAGTCGAAATGATGATTCAAGATATGCATATCATATCTTGGACCACAAAATTATGATCAGACTAGACTTGCTTGATCATAATGACCCTAAACGATATTTTTTTTAATGTAATTCAAAAGTTAAGAATAATTATGGGTTACCCATTAGTTAATTCGATAGCATAAACATTGCCGGTATGTTGCAATGTGTTATCACTTGTACTTACTATTCGAGATGTTACGATAAATAAATAATTACGAAGTTGTGACATTTGCTAAGTTAATAAATTTTAGGGTAATTATCGATTTGAACCCTGTACTATACACGTTTTTTCAATTCGGCGCCTGTACTAAAAAAACCGGCAAACCGAACCCTGTACTTTGATTCTGTTATCAGTTTTGACCTTCTATCAACAATTTCATAAAATCCTCATTGAAAAAACTACCAAACGATCTTAGATTCAGTTGAAATTTTCACCAGATGTTCATTACTTAATGAGACGATAATCTGAAAATTTTCGTGATTTTTTAACACATCTACGATTTATTATAATTTTATTTTAGTATTGTTTAAAAATATTATAATAAATCATACAAATTTTAGAAAATCACGAAACTTTTTCTATTATCTACCCATGATAGGTTAAACATATGGAAAAGTTTTCAAATAAATCAAATATTGTTTGATATTTTTTTAAAAATTAATTTATAAAATAAAGAAGAAAATAAGATTAATTTAAACAAATACCAAACGATATTGGATTTATTTGAAACTTTTTCTAGATGTTCACCATATTATGGGTATATAATAGAAAATGTTTTGTAATTTTGCAAAATTTGTATGATTTATTATAATATTTTTAAACAATACTAAAATAAAATTATAATAAATCGTAGATATGTTAAAAAATCACGAAAATTTTCAGATTATCGTCTCATTAAGTAATGAACATCTGGTAAAAATTTCAACTGAATCTAAGATCGTTTGGTAGTTTTTTCAATGAGGGTTTTATGAAATTGTTGATAGAAGGTCAAAACTGATAACAGAATCAAAGTACAGGGTTCGGTTTGCCGGTTTTTTTAGTACATGGGCCGAATTGAAAAAACGTGTATATTACAGGGTTCAAATCTATATTTTCCCTAAATTTTATCTACTTCCAAATAAAAATTGGAAAAAAAAAAAAAAGGAAAATAGCTGCAACTGGTCTGGTATTAGAACAAAATGAGAATTGAGCGCCGACAAGTACAAAGCTGCAGGGGAAGATTTATTGTCTGTACTCACATTCACGGGGACGACTCCAGATATATTGACGTGCGACCGCCACGTAAAGTTGACTGGTCAAACAACAACTGAATCTTATCTTCTGCACGCGGGTACATTTAACACGCAGTTGCTGTCCTTCGTGTCTGATTATCATGAGCAGCACCTCTAAACACGTGTTACGCACTCAACACGCAGTTCCCCCAAAAAAACCCTGGTCCCTCTCACACTCTATTGGCACCCATCACACAAACACTAAAGCCAATTATTTAATAATTATATATTATGCTTTTATTTTTTAAAATAATAAATAAAAGAATATAATGCAATTTCTTAAATTGTTTTTCTCAAGTAAAATTACTTTAGTACTTTGGATATTTAGTAAAACAGACAATACTTTGATAAAATTCATTAACGCGTTACCTTTTTTTTTTTTTTTTGCTAACAATGGTCACTTTAACTTACTACTATTATTTTCGTTCATTTGATTTTACGCACGATATTAAAAATTTGAAGACAACTCAACGATTGTTTGTGTTAAAAAAAGAATAAAATTGCATGTCTGCATAAAATCAAGTGACTATTAAACTATTGTGATTTAAATTAAACTTACATTAAAAAAATATGGGATATTTGGTAAATTTGTTAAGTTTTGGGCTGTTGTACTTAGAGATGTTAAACGAGCGAGCTGCTCGACAGCTCGCTCGCTCGACTCGTTACTGTAGCGGGTCGAGCTTGGCTTGGCTCGCTACAGTAACGAGCGAGTTTGGCTCGAGTCACACAGGCGAGTCGAGTTGAGCTTGGACATCCCAGCTCGCGAGCCCGTAAATGACCGGGCTCGACGAGCCAGCTCGCGAGTTCGCGAGCCAGCTCGCGAGCTGGCTCGTCAACGGAAGCCCAGCTCGGGTTCTGCGGACTGCGCCACTGCGGTGAGCGCTGAACCCTCTCCGACGCGACGACTCCTGAGTCGGCCTGACCATCGATAATCTGATCTCCCACTCTTCTGAGTTATGCTATCCTGCAAAATTGTAAATTGCAATTGTAAATTGCAATTGTAAATTGTAATGATATAAATATAATTAATTAGATGAGTTGATTATATATGTAATTTACTGCAAGTGATATGATATCATATAAAATATTATAATAACAATTAACAAATAACATAATTTATTAACTATTAATAAATAACAAGTATTAACTAACAGTCAATTCAACAGGAGCGATATATCGGCCTATGAGCGATATATCGGCCATTTGCAAGTGGCGACCACTAATGTAACTGGTCGACACATAAAAAATGATTTTATTCATAGGGTCGACCATAATTTATTAACTATTAATAAATAACAAGTATTAACTAACAGTCAATTCAACAGGAGCGATATATCGCTATGAGCGATATATCGGCCTTTGCAAGTGGCGACCACTAATGTAACTGGTCGACACATAAAATGATTTTATTCATAGGGTCGACCAAAAACCCAAACTCTCGACCCTTCTCTCTCGATCTCACCTCTCGACTGCCGTCGGCTATTGCCGATCATTCTGTGACTTTTTTCTGATATTCATCTCTTCTCTTCATTTTACACCTCCAATGTCTTCATCATCTGGCACTCGCAGCAAACCCCCATTCACAAAAGGAGATCAAAGAATGCTACTTACCATCCGCTGAAATTGACCAACACCAGACATGCCTCTCCTTTATTCAGAATTCTGATTCATTGAAACGGTATGACGAGGAGTTTCTGTTCAAACCCTGATTTTAAGTAGAGAGTAGAATTTTATGATTTATATAGCTAAATTTGGAACAGCCGTTAAAGGCTCTGGGGTTATATGATTTGTTTTGATTTTGATGGAAATTGCAATTGTAAATTGCAATTGTAAATTGCAATTGTAAATTGCAATTGTAAATTGCAATTGTAAATTGCAATTGTAAATTGCAATTGTAAATTGCAATTGTAAATTGCAATTGTAAATTGCAATTGTAAATTGCAATTGTAAATTGCAATTGTAAATTGCAATTGTAAATTGCAATTGTAAATTGCAATTGTAAATTGCAATTGTAAATTGCAATTGTAAATTGCAATTGTAAATTGCAATTGTAAATTGCAATTGTAAATTGCAATTGTAAATTGCAATTGTAAATTGCAATTGTAAATTGCAATTGTAAATTGCAATTGTAAATTGCAATTGTAAATTGCAATTGTAAATTGCAATTGTAAATTGCAATTGTAAATTGCAATTGTAAATTGCAATTGTAAATTGCAATTGTAAATTGCAATTGTAAATTGCAATTGTAAATTGCAATTGTAAATTGCAATTGTAAATTGCAATTGTAAATTGCAATTGTAAATTGCAATAATTAATAAATAACAAGTATAACTAACAGTCATTCAACAGGAGCGATATATCGGCCTATGAGCGATATATCGGCCATCTGCAAGGGCGACCACTAATGAACTGGTCGACACATAAAAATGATTTATTCATAGGGTCGACCATAATTTATTAACTATTAATAAACAAGTATTACTAACAGTCAATTCAACAGGAGCGATATATCGGCCTATGAGGATATATCGGCCATTTGCAAGTGGCGACCACTAATGTAACTGGTCGACCATAAAAATGATTTTATTCATAGGGTCGACCAAAAACCCCAAACTCCGACCCTTCTCTCTCGAGTTCACACCCTCTCGACTGCCGTCGGCTATTTCGATCATTCTGTGACATTTTTTTCTGATATTCATCTCTTCTCTCATTTTACACCTTCCCTTCATCATCTGGCACTCGCAGCAACTCCCCATTCACAAAAGGAGATCAAAGAATGCTACTCCATCCGCTGAATTGACCAACAACCTACCTGGCCCTCTCCTTTATTCAAGAATTCTGATTCATTGAAACGGTTATGACGATGATTTTCTGTTCAAACCCCTGATTTTAAGTAGAAGAGTAGAATTTTATGATTTATATAGCTTAAATTTGGAACAGCCGTTAAAGGCTCTGGGGTTATATGAGTTGTTTGATTTTGATGGACCTTACATTGAAACTCCAGTGAGAATGTTCTACGCAAATTTAGAACATTCTTTGAGGCCTCTCAAAATTATTAGTTATGTGTATGGAAAACACATAGAGATATCCCCAAGTTCAATAAATATAATTTTAGAATGTGAGTTCAACAACGAGGCTGAATGTTATTATGAGGCAGCCAAGTATCTTGATTTCGTGGGCACTAGTGAAGGAACTGAATTTTTGAGAATGATTGTTAAGGATCCAAATCAATTCCTTCCGTTGAAACCAAAGGCTAATGATTTAAATGTACGTGCACGACTCATCCACCACATGATTACTTACAATCTTTTACCAAGAGATGGACATAGAGATCATATTAGTGGGATGGATCTCTATGTTCTGTATAAAATCTTTCGAGGAGAATCATTTAACGTTGGGTACGTAATTTTGAAACGGATGCTGCAAGTATTCTCTAACCCGGCCAAGTCTTTACCCTTTAATCTTCTTCTAATGAAGATTTTTGAGGTCAATAGTGTCCAAATTCCTAGTTCAGTGACTCGATTACCTTTGAAGAAAACTGACATCTACAGCACTTCCTCTCTAGCAAGAATGGGGATAGTACTCAATGCGACTGGGGAGTGGATTTTCAAAGGAGAACAAGCTGGAGCAGGAGCTGGTGCATCTAGGGCTGGGGCTGAAGCTGAACCCTCATATATGGAAATTGGCGAGGGTGGTAACGAGCAAAGACAAACTACTGAACCCCCATCCAATGCATCTAGAGGAAGTTTCTCTTCCCTTGAGGAAAGGGTCAACACTTTGGAGGCCAATATAGCTAGCATTGGCACAGCATTTGACTCCTTTCAGAACGTGATTCTCGATCGCTTTGATCAGATGGAAGCTCGGATGGACGCTAGGATGGACGCGATTGAAGATGAACTCCATGAAGAATTCAATGACGTTCACGGGCATCTTTATTTTCTTCAAGATTATTGGAATGGCAGAATATACCCTCCAGTCGATCCTCCAGCTCCGCCTCCAGTCGATCCTCCAGTCGATTCTTTTGATCCTTTTGACGATCCATGTTACTCTCCATCTCAGTGACATTTTGTCTTTGTTTGTGTTTGTCTTTGTTTGTGTGCTTTTCATAGTTTATGAAAAATATAGTGACTTCACCAGTGGGTATGTAAATTGTAATTATTGAAATTTGAATGATTAAAAATGAAACTGAGTTACTTATTTTTGTACTTATCTATATCTGTTGTCTGTTTAACTGTTTTGGAGTTAATTTGCAATATTTAAAATGAAATGTTAAGGACTACAATTGTTTTTTTTATAATGTCAAAAGGAGTGTCGACCAAAACTCATTAGGGTCGACCATTAAATGTGACAAATGAAAATAAAAGTTACAGAAGCAATTCAAGTGTCGACCATAACTCACTGGAGTCGACCATTAAATGTGACAAATGAAAACAGAAATTACAGAAGCAATTCAAGTGTCGACCATAACGCACTAGGGTCGACCATAAAGTGTCACAAATGAAAACAGAAATTACAGTGTCGACCATAAGTCACTGGGTTCGACCAGTTTTAATTGGTAAAACAGAGCCAACTCACTAGGGTCGACCAGTTTTAATTGGTAAAATAGAGCCAATTCACTAGGGTCGACCAGTTTTAATTAGTAAAAACTAAAAACTGAAACAGAGTCAATTCCAACGGTAACATTAACAATGCAACGGTAACAAGAAAACGCTGAGTCGCTGAGATTTTGTGGCCGTTGCTTTTGCTCTCTCCCTTCACTTCACTAGTTCACTCCATTTTTTCTATAAAATTCTAATCCTCCCTTGGTTTATTTTCACCTCAATCTCTCAATCTCTCTCACTTCACTTCAATAGTTCAATTCAATTACTTATTTTACTACTCCTGTACTCTGCTATCTGCCTCTCTGTGATTCAAAGTTCAAACCTTCAAGGCTTCAAAGTTCAACAAGGTAAAATTTAGTTTATTCTTTTTAGATTTACAAAATTTTTAATTATATTTAATAGTTATACAATTTGACTAACATACATTAATTTATTTTCGTAGGTTATACAGTATAAGTGATCAATTCACACCATCACATACAAGACATAAAATATCTTGTTGGAATTTGGTTCTGGTATCATTTATTTGAAATTATTTTTAATTATGGATCCACGTGATTGTAACATTGATTTTGATGATGATATTGAAGAAATTAGGAAAAATGCATTTTCAATAGGACAATCATCTGCACAAGCATCCACTTCCACTTCATCACCTCAAAAAAAAAGAAACAAAACTTCTGAGGTATGGAAACATTTTGTAATGAAAGATATTAAAATAGGTGGAAAAATAGAATCCAGAGCTCAATGTAAATATGTATTAAAAATTATGCATACGTTGCTAGTAGTTCAACCACCTCACTAAATAGGCATTATCAAAAGTGTCATTTAAACGATCAAGTTAGAGATCCTACGCAAAGATTATTAAATGCTAGTGGTAGTGGCACTTTTATGTATTCACAGAATAAAATGAGAGAAGGAATAGCAAAACTTGTAACACAATGTGAATTGCCCCTAGCGTTTACTGATAGTGTTGAATTTGAAAATTTTATGAAAGAATATGTTACTCCTAACTTTAAACGTGTTCCTAGAAGTACTACTAGAAATGATATCATTAAAATGTTTAATGATATGAAAAATGAATTAATTGTATTTTTTTCGAATGCTCCTTCAATGTCTATTTGTATTACATCTGACTTATGGAGTGCACGTAATTCTATAGGATATGTTGTTGTAACTTCTCATTTCATAGATGAATCTTGGCAATTAAATAAAAGAATTTTAGGATTTCGTAATTGTGAATATCCCCACACTGGTATTACAATTTATAAATATATTCTTGCAATATTGCAAGAATATTCTATTTCTATTAAAGATAGAATATTTAGCATAACACTTGATAATGCTAGTGCTAATGATTCTGCTATTTCTCATTTTAAAAATTATTTTCAATTACATGCTACTCACAATTCTATGTTTCATATGAGATGTGTTTGTCATATTTTAAATTTAGTTGTTAAAGATGGTATGACATTTATTTCACCTCATATTGAATCAATTATATCAGCAATTTCTTATATAATTGGATCTAATTCGAGGCAACAAGAATATAAAGATTTTTGTAAAGCTGCTCAACTTAAACCACGAAAATTAAAAACTGACGTAGATAATAGGTGGAATTCTACTTATTTAATGTTGGAAAATGCTAGGCCATATTGGCAAGTTATCTGTACTTTATTAGTGAGAAAACTCAAAGTATTCATCTTGATAAATCTAGTTGCGATATAGCTAATATATTCCTTGATTTTTTAAAACCATTTTATGAGGCTACAAATGAATGTTCAGGAATTTATTATCCTACTTCTCATCTTGTTCTTCCAATTTTTATAAACTTAACAGGTAATTTTGCACAATATCGACATATAGAAGAATTAGAGATATACTTGATAAAATGGAAATAAAATTTAAAAAGTATTGGCTTGACATCCCTCCTATTTTTTGTTATGCATGTATAATGGATCCTAGATATAAGTTAAGAGGAGTATCTCTCATTGTTAATAAAATTTCTAATAATTTACAAACTCCTTCTTTATTTTCTGTAGATCAAATAAGTCATGGAATTACTAGTTTATATTCTTCTTATGAATCTAAATATTCAAATATGAGTAGTCGTGTTTCTTCACATGCTGCTGGTTCAAGTAGGGGTGGAGATATTGGAGTTTCACATTTTAGTATTCATGATATTTGGAATGAATTAGATACAGATGCATATTCTAGTTCTATGCGAAATGAATTGGAAATTTATTTTGACACTAGGTATCAATTTTCTCGTGAGGAAAATTTTGATATTTTAAATTGGTGGAAAATGTTTTCTAATACATATCCTATTCTGTCTGTAATGGCACGAGATCTACTAACACCTCCGGTCTCAACTGTAGCATCGGAATCTGCTTTTAGTGCAGGTGGACGTGTGTACGACGATCGACGAGGAAGACTTGCACCTGATCTCGTGGAGGCACTCATTTGCATGAAGGATTGGAATGATGCTGCTTCAAGAAATCAACAGAGACATGACGAAATAATCGAAGAATTTCAAAATTTGGAAGTTCAACAACAAGATTAGCCTTTTGTAATTTTTTGATTTTGTAATGGATGATGATTGACTATTAGATGCCAGATGGATGGCAAAACTATGCGTTTAATTTGTATTAATTTGTATAAGTTTAATTTGTACAAAATGAACTACATGATTATATTTTTGAAATTGTTACATATCTCATGTTTGTTTCACTTTTGTAATTTTTTGATTTTGTAATTTGTAATGGATGATGATTGACTATTTGACTATTAGATGGATGGCAAAACTATGCGTTTAATTTGTACAAATTTATAATTAACTAGTGTTTGTTTCACTTGCGTTTTAAATATATGACTGAGTGCCGAGAAGTCGCCCGAGAGCCGATACCTCGCCCCACCTGGAGCTGAGAAGTCGCCCAATTGGGGCAACTTCTCGGCCCTCAGTCTGTTTAAAACAGATCGAAGGCCTATCAATCGCTTCAAGTGGGCGAGGTATCGGCCCTCGTTCTGTTTAAAACATGTTTAAAACAGAGAGAGGGCCGAAGGCCGATACCTCGCCTTACGTGGGCGAGTTATCGGCCTGAGCCGATACCTCGCCCCACTTGGGGCGAGGTATCGGCCCTCTCTCTGTTTCTTTTTAATTTAATTTAGATTGAAACTTTTTAATTTAGATTCAAATCACAACAACCGTGAAGGCGTTAGGCGTGAAGTGAACCGTCAACCCCTTCGGAGAGTTCGGCCCTGCGCCCTTCCTAGTTCCCCGACCCCGAGTCCCGATTGTATGCCCGCGCCGAACACTGACTGCTAATATGAATCTCCCAGCCCCAGCGCCTCCCCTCCCGGCTCCCGTCAATCACAGTAGCCTGCGCCAAACACTGCTAAATCTCCCAGTCCCAGCGCCTCCCTCCCGGCTCCCGTCAATCGCCCGCGCCGAACACTGCTAAATCTCCCAGCGCCTCCCCTCTCGGCTCCCGTCAATCGAAGTATTTTGCACCACAACTTCTACCTCCGCGAATCCAGCTCAAGGCTCAGTGGCTCACCATCCGACTCGACTAGGTTATATTTCTTCCAAGTTCCACCCTTTGATAATTAAGTGAATATTATTCGATTACTTCGCATTATTCTGTGGAATGGGTTGATTTTTGATTGCTGAGGTTGGTTTGAGATAGAAAAGTAATTGTAAATCAAGTTTTATAATTGTGCACACCAATTGTTCGATGAAATGTCTACTTGAGATTTCTAAGTCACAAATTATGAAATTATCTGTTACACAAATATAATATGTTGTTTTGTTTATTTGGGTGTGTTTGAAGTGAGGTGTTTAGTATTTGTGTTTCCTGTTTTGTCACAGGTTAAAAAAATATGCCGCCAAAACGTTTAAAAGCTTCTTCAGTTCAAGCTCTCGAATCGATCACTCGTTCATCAATTCTGAGGCAAAGAATATTTCACGGATTTCATGGCAAAAAATAAACCTATTATATGCGAAATCCAGTTTTCCCCCAGTGAGTGTGATGGAGATATTTTAGACATGATTAAGAAACGAAAATGGGAGAATCTAGCTATATTAGGTGGTGATGCAAACGTAAATATCGTTCGTGAATTCTACGCAAATTTGAGAGTATCCAATTCAAATAGTGCTAGTACGGTTGAAGTTCGCAATAAGATCATCGACTTCTCTGCCGAGTTCATAAATGCTAAGTTTGGTTTGGATATCTTATATGAAGATGATTATCATACTATGATAGAAGAGGGACCAGACTATGAGATGATTATACAAGAGCTGGGACATCGAGGTTCACAATGGGTTTACTCCATCAAAAACCGAGCTCAACCATTGCACTTGATACTAAATTGTCTTAACTGTTATGCTCAAGCTTGGTGCAGGTTTATCGGAGGAAACTTAATGCCGACGTCCCAAAGGACTGAGCTTACCAAAGAGCGGGCGGTACTCCTTTATTGTATTCTCACTGGTCGCTCCATAAATGTCGGGCGAATTATCCATGGTAATATCAGTGCATATGGTAAGGGTTCGACCACTGCAGCTCATGTCCACCTCATCCTTATCACGCACTTATGCGCTGCAAAAAATGTCCCTATGAGCTCTGACGATGTATGGATACAGCCAATGCTTTACTTGTCATCAATATTTCAAGAATAGCAACTGGCCGTACGGCGAAGCTAGAGCAAATGGACTGGGATTCATTGAGGATGATATTCATGCTGAAATTCCTCCTCCACTAATGCCATTGCCTTGTATCCGGCGCAAAGATGGTATTATGACTTATGCAGAAGTTAGCATAGCGAAGGCAAAAAGAGTGCGCGCCGAGACACGTCGAAAACAACGATATGAAAATCAATCAACTATACCTCTCGATCAAGGTGCCTCTACATCATCGGCCGTGCCACCCGCTCTTATCAACTACCGATGTGGGGCTGATGTTAGAAAATCTTACCAAAATGTTTGCCGATATGACTGCTCAACAGACCAGCTTTCAGCAAGATATAACACAAAGGTTAGAAAATATTTCCAATCAACGTACCACCTTTGAACAGGATGCAAGACAAAAGCTGGAAAATATTTCCGTTCAGCAAACACGCATCGAAAATTGGTTGATGCATATGCAAAATCATTCGGTAGAGCTGACAAACTTCTGTGCACGATATGTGAGATCATTAGATACTCATTATGACAATATGAATGGAGTGACCCCAAATTTACCTATCTTTCCGGAGCACCTATTGAGACCATATCGCCCTCCACAAGAGGGTGGGGACAACGATGAGCCCGACGGCGACCAGTCATGAGCTAGAGTTATTTTATTTTTCACCTACATTTTAGTTTATTTTATGCATTGAATTTGTTGACGTATTTATTTTAAATTTAGGTAATTGTAGTATATTTTATATATATTTTAGATTTTAGTTATACAATCAGAAATTTTATTTATATAATTGTAAGCTCAGCGCGTTATGCTCGGCTCGTTGGGCCGGCTCGGCTCGGCTCGTTAGGCTCGTGACTCGTGAGCCGGCTCGAGTTGGAAATTTTTTTGATCAGCTCGTTAGGCTCGGCTCGTTAGGCTCGGCAGGCTCGTTAGGCTCGGCTCGTTTGGCTCGTTTGGCTCGGCAGGCTCGGTGATATTCATGCTGAAATTCCTCCTCCACTAATGCCATTGCCTCGTATCCGGCGCAAAGATGGTATTATGACTTATGCAGAAGGTAGCATAGCGGAGGCAAAAGAGTGCGCGCCGAGACACGTCGAAAACAACGATATGAAAATCAATCAACTATACCTCTCGATCAAGGTGCCTCTACATCATCGGCCGGGCCACCACCGCTCTTTATCAACTACCGATGCGGGCTGATGTTAGAAAATCTTACCAAATGTTGCCGATATGACTGCTCAAACAGACCAGCTTTCAGCAAGATATAACACAAAGGTTAGAAAATATTTCCAATCAACGTACCACCTTTGAACAGGATGCAAGACAAAAGCTGGAAAATATTTTCGTTCAGCAAACACGCATCGAAAATTGGTTGACGCATATGCAAAATCATTCGGTAGAGCTGACAAACTTCTGTGCACGATATGTGAGATCATTAGATACTCATTATGACAATATGAATGGAGTGACCCCAAATTTACCTATCTTTCCGGAGCACCTATTGAGACCATATCGCCCTCCACAAGAGGGTGGGGGCAACGATGAGCCCGACGGCGACCAGTCATGAGCTAGAGTTATTTTATTTTTCACTACATTTTAGTTTATTTTATGCATTGAATTTGTTGACAGTATTTATTTTAAATTTAGGTAATTGTAGTATATTTTATGATATTTTAGATTTTAGTTATACAATCAGAAATTTTTATTTATATAATTGTAAGCTCAGCTCGTTATGCTCGGCTCGTTAGCTCGTTGGGCCGGCTCGGCTCGGCTCGTTAGGCTCGTGATCGTGAGTCCGGCTCGAGTTGGAAATTTTTTTTATCAGCTCGTTAGGCTGCTCTTAGGTCTCGGCAGGCTCGTTGGCTCGGCTCGTTGGTCTCGTTTGGCTCGGCCAGGCTCGGTGATATTCATGCTGAAATTCCTCATCACTAATGCCATTGCTCGTTATCCGGCGCAAAGAGGTATTAGGACTTATGCGAAGGTTACATAGCGGAGGCAAAAGAGTGGCGCGCCGAGACACGTCGAAAACACGATATGAAATCAATCAACTATACCTCTCGTCAAGGTGCCTCTACATCATCGGCGTGCCACCACCGCTCTTTACAACTACCGATGGCGGGGACTTATGTTGGAAAATTTACCAAAAATGTTTGCCGAATGACTGCTCAACACCCAGCTTTCAGCAAGATATAACACAAAGGTTAAAATTTTCCAATCAACGTCCACCTTTTGAACAGATGCAAGACAAAAGCTGGAAAATATTTTCGTTCAGCACACACCATCGAAAATTGTTGACGCTATGTCAAATCATTCGGTAGAGCTGACAAACTTCTGTCACGATTATGTGATATCATTAATATCATTAATGACAATATGACATGGAGTGACGCCAAAATTTACCTATCTTTCCGGAGCACCTATTGAACCTCTATCGCCCTCCACAGAGGGTGGGGGGCACGATAGGCCCGACGGTCGACCAGTCATGAGCTAGAGTATTTTATTTTTCACCTACATTTTTATTTATTTTATGCATGAAATTTGTTGACATATTTATTTAATTGTAGTAATTGAGTATATTTTATGAGATATTTTAGATTTTAGTTATACAATCAGAAATTTTTATTTTAAATTGTAAGCTCAGCTCGTTATGCTCGGCTCGTAAGCTCGTTGGGCCGGCTCGGCCGGCTCGTTAGGCTCCGTGACTCGTGAGTCGCGCTCGAGTTGAAATTTTTTTGATCAGCTCGTTAGGCTCGGCTCGTTAGGGCGGCAGCCGTTAGCTCGGCGCTTTGGATCGGCAGGCTCGGTGAGCCGAGAATTCCCGCCGGCTCGGCTCAGGGCGGGCGCGACGCGATCGTTTGAAATCTTCGTTGTACTACTATTAAAGTATAAGAGTTGGTTGCTAAAAAGAATTATGTAGGGATTGTTTTAATAGTAACTGTGGCTAAATTGCACTTTAGAAAATAAAAGAACTGTCGATTTTTTTTTTTTTTACAAAAAGATAATAAATTGTAATTATATTGGTCCAATAATAAAAAATAACACATATAAATAATAATCGCAAATTCAAATAATAAATACAAGAATAAAAAAACAATATTTTGTGGATATTTTCTTAAGTAGGGCGTGGGGAAACTGAGTGGTTCGAAACCGAGGAAACCGAACTGACGGAAAAGTTTAAAAAAAAAATTGGTGTGTACATTTTGTTACGATAAGAGTTACTACTCTCTGGAATATGGTTTTCCAAGAGTGTTAGGGAAACATGTAGAGGTGATGCTCTCTGAATTCGTTCAAGAGCACTTGTGAAAAAGGAAAACAGAAAGGAGTGGAGAAAGGCGAAAACGGGGGAGAATAAATGGCTGGTGTCCTGCAAAGTGCAGGCACCAGCCAGTCCGCTGCAAGTGCCGACGGGGCGCTGCACATTGCAGCGCCTGATCGTGCACAAGCAGCGATCCTTTTTCCCAAATGCCCTCCCCTTTGTATTTTATTAATAATTGTTTAAATATAGTTTTATTAAATTGTTTTATTGATTTTAAATAATTTGTTTGTTTTAAATGATTTTAAAAGTTAGAATTCCAATTTTCCGATATTCGTTCTGGTTTTCGATTTCGGTTTAGTTTTTCCGCCTAGATTTATTAAAGATATTAGGATAAAAAAAAAATTACGGGAAAATAATGGGTACCATATTCAGGGTCGTTTACCAATTATGGTACAATAGCCTTATACACCCAAACCGGAAATGTGTGCCAACAGGACGTTGGGCCCCCAAGGGGGGGTGATTGTGATGACCCGAATGGAATGTGTACGTATTGTCCGACTGCGGGCCACCTCGTGTTGCGTGGTTGGTGGATCCCTGAACTCGAGTAATATGCGAATCCCGGGTCGTAAAGTGGGTTGTCACAATCCCATATCGCTTGGGGAAGTATCCTGGAA